>CATIWM010139463.1:0-61315 GCA_949671775.1 Mallotus repandus
CTTTCATTATCTTATTATATCACCTCATCACACGCGGCCTTCTGCAAATCATCCCACTGTGCTCTGCTACTCTCCTTTTCTTTAATGCAATTAAATTTAGTTACCCACGGCCGTTCTAAATGAAGTTAGTATTCAATTCAAAAAGAAAAAAAAATTATAAATTTAGTGTTTCAATTTTTATAATTTTTTTATTTTAATATCTGATTTTTTTAATTAAGTGTCTAAAATTTAAAAAAATATATTAACATAGTGTCTTTGACCAATTTAGTGTTAATTGTGTGTTCAGTCAAATCAAACATGATTCACTTTTATCTCAGTCATAAACTATGTCATTTGCCACATGTATTGCATTGTTTAAAGGATAAAATTACTCTTATTCAGTCACCCTCAGAGTATATGGTGGAAGTTAATGTTGAAGTTATTTTTGTCAATTTATAATCTTTAATAAGGTTAATTTTGTCATTTAAATAATGAAATATACGTGACACGTGATATGATTAATAATTGAGATAAAAGTAAGTCATTTTAATTTGACTCATCACCTAGTCAACATTAAATCTGCTGGAGACACTACATTTATATGTTTTTCTAAAGTTCATATACTTGATTGTAAAAAAAAAAAAATCAGACACTTAAATAGAAAAACCACAAAAGTTGAGATACCAAATTTGTAATTTTTCCAAAAAAAAATATATATTAAAATTAATCAAGCAATAATTTATCTATTTATATTTTTGAAGGAAATGAATAGTTTTTTAATCTAGATTATCGATATTCATATTTCATTAAATTTTAACTAATAAGGTTCAATTCGCATAGAATTATAAAAATGATAAAGATCTCTCTACAATAAATTTAACATAATTTCATATATTACGACATTGTTTAAACGCAAATAACTCCGATCCGATTATATCACAGAATAATTTATTTATATTGTACCTATTAACAATCAAACATTAAATATTTATTATACATCTTTAACTATAATATTTAATGTATATTTATCATATTTTTACTGATTAAGTAAACAATATTTAACAAACGTACTATACATTCAGCGATTCAATGTAATGTTTAGATGAGTATTGGTTGCTACTACACCAAGGGGCAACCCATGAGGTGGTTTGCGTTTAAGAGTATAAATGAGTCCAACCGAGCCGAGTGTAAGTTCGATTTGTTTATAATCAAGTCATATTTCAGTCGAATTTACTATACTACCTGGTGTTCATAAGTTATATGTGAGCTTAAAAAAATTTAAAAAATGCAAAGTATAAATTAAAAGTATACATTAAAAATAAAAAATACATTATTTACTAAATAAATTATAATATATTCAATAAAAATTATAATTTTATTTTAATAATTTATTTTTTAAAATATTTATTTACACTATAATTTTATATATTATATATCTAAAATTAAATGACTAAATATTAAAATTATAAGCTGACTCAAGAATTTTTATTCGAGTTTGTTTCTCGAATTTTACAAACATAACTTTTTTATATAGTTTGCACTCAACACGTTTATTAAAAAAATTTCTATATAAATTTAAGCAAATGTTTATCTAACCGAATATTAAATTGCTCGCGAGTAGTTCAGCTCGTTTACGGGCCTATTTGCATTTCATTAAGACGAGAGAAAGAGATTGCTACTTGAGTGCACTAATATTCACATATGTATAGCTTTATTTCTTGTTCTCTAGAGAAGTGTCCCAACCGATTTGCGAATTATATGTACGGTGATAGAGACTTTGAACTCTTTAATTCGAAAGAAACATGAGTGAGCGAGCAAGTAAAATTTGAGTTACGGGGCATAATGCATTACAATTGTCCTCCCAAATAATGGGCTAATTCACTGTACAGCAAAACTTCTCCTACGATGTTTGGGCCTCATGCTGAAGTAAGATCTCTATTGTTCATAATCGGTCTTCTTAATTACCTAGTAAAAACAAAAGACTAATTATCTTGAGAATTTATGTATGCCTATACCCACCTATGTATTATAAGCCATTAAATGAATTATTGCATTTATTAATATTAAAATATATATCAAACATTTAGTAGTATTTTAAGTGTAATATACTCAAAATATACATGTCACCTATCTGTTTTATTACATATGAAGTAAATCCAGTATTTGTCACTTATAAATCAAGAACCCTTTTTACTGAGTTAGAAACTGCTATTTCTGATGGTTTCGGGTTGAGTATGATTTTTTTTCTTTTTTTTGTAGTTGTGCGAGATATAGATAGTGCTTATCTAATTGAGAGTTTATTTATGAAGTTTTTCAAGCTGTTATTTTTTTTTACAAATATAAATATCATATGAGTTTAATATTAATGGATTGCATAAAAAGAAACAGTTTTTCTCTTTTAAATTAATGACAAAAGAATTTAAATTCTATATTTTAAAATATTCTTGAAAAAAATTATTATTTAACCACTTCCTCATTATTTTTTTCAAGCTATTATTAGCTTGCATATGCTTATTAAAAAATGCAATTAATTTGTATTTTATTTTCTATTAAAAATTGGAATTACAATCGTTTGCCAAAAATAAAAAAAGACACGTTGGGTCATTGAGTTTGTGTAATGACAATCAACAATAATTTTCCCTTGCTTAAAAGGGAGACAGTGCCTGAACTTGTTGAGTCAAAGGGGGCTTACATGTTTCTTTAAGCCCGTACTTAATTAAGGCTGTTAATTCTTGAATTACCTGTCACTAATTATATATTAATTGGTCTTATAATCTCCCACGTGAAGTCTTCACTTTTTTTCCCTTTCTAATTTGATTCATTAACACCATCATATTAATGTTAATTATTATAATCAACTACGTATATGTGTATATGTGCTTTAATTGATATAACTTTTCTTCCATTGTCTTAAAATAATATTACATTAAAGTCGACATTGAGTTAACAATTCATGTATTTTAATTTAATTTAGCTGCCCCAAGTATAATAATTTATCTGTTTCTAAATAATTATCATTTTAGAAATATAATTTTATTACTAAATAGTTATTATTTTAAGTTATTAATATATATTAAGTACTTTTTTTTTCTATTTTACCCTTATTTAATAGAATATTTAATCATTTTGGAACTCTATATAAAGTTAATAATTTTTATAAGAATAATATGGTATTTTATATATATATTAAATATATTTTTTAATTTATATAAAAAAATTTTAAACTGTAATTATTTAGAAATAAATAAAGTATATTTTTTGCACTAAAGCCATATAAATGTTGACAACCTTCTCTTGGACATTGAATGGATGTTGAAAGATAAGCTTGGACTATAGAATATATAAACTTTTTGTAAAAATATTATAAAATAGTATTAATAATGAACCGGTTCACATTAACAACACATTGTAACTTCAACATCATGCAACATCACAACTGTCCAAAGAATGGTCAACATTATAAATTTCCACATAGTTTGACTAAGACACTCTTAAAAGTGTATAAAAGCAGTCCTTAGATTTCATAATCATAATTATTGCTCTATGGTACAAAATATTTCTTTGACTTTCTTTTCTTTGGTTTATATTATGGTAAATTAAATATATTAATTTCAGTTATCAACAACCAAAAAAAATTTTAAGTTTGTATTATGATATATTCATTTCAGTTAAATAGTTATTGAAATATTTTTACTGTTATTATAAATCTTTTTATATCATTGATTTTGACATTGTAAATTAAATATATTATTTTCGGTTAAATCACCAACCATTCAAATCAGTCAAAGAAAATATTTTTAATTAATACGGTAATATATGTATTTTCGTTAAATAATTATTGAAATTTTTTTAATGTTACTATGATTCTTTTCAAATTAAATTGAATTGGTCAAAATTTAATAAATTTTAAATACTAATAATTTATATAAAATAATATTTTATTTACTTTACGATACTAGTATTTTATTTTTTCTTTAAAATTGATATAACAAAACGAATAATTTTCAATTTTAAATCTTTTTATTTATTCATATTGACACAAAATGATTATTATTTTATAAGGAATATTTTATAAAAATAAAACCAACTACAGATATTCAAAGAACTAAAGAATTAAATAAAAAATCTTCCACCCCACACGGTTGCTTAACTATTAAACTATAGAACACAACACCTATTTTACCTTATTTTAGGGTAACATCCCGTAATTTATAAAGCATTATTCGATAGAAATCCAAAAAAAAAAAAAAATCACATATTAGTATAAGTTAATTAACCTAAGATGTTATCAACCAAAAAACAAAACTTAGGTGTTGAGTGTTGACCGCACGAGTGGAAGAACTCGCAGTGGGGTCTTTGGCCAGTAATTATTATTATTATTTTCTATAAAAAAATAAGGAAAAATGAGTTTATGTAAATTGATGTTAGTAAAAGTTTAGGCAAACCTAATTGCAGGGTAGCAATTGATGATGGAGATTTAAGAGACAGATTAATTAGAGTCTTAACAACTAAAGTTTGTGTTTCTAAACATGTTTCCAGATAACTGGGCTTTCTCATTTCTGTAGGGACATTTTGTTTGCTAGAACTTCCAACATATATATGTATTTATAAGTTAATTGATAGTTATATTAACATTAATTAATTAACACTTGCTAGCCCTACTGAAACCTTCTTTTACACCCATTCTTGCATTATTTTTCAATTACTAATTAGACATGTGAAATCATAAAATTTTAGCATATTGTAGTAGTAAGTGTAATTTTTTATAGTAATTGCAACTATTTTGCTTGTGGTTTTTTTGCAAATTAAGTTCAGGATTAATGAGTAAACTCTTAATATAGATGAAAAAAAAAAGTTCATGAAGCTATATTGTCATAACTAATAAATGGTAAATTTTGATTTTGAGTTTTGATCTAGTAACTTAAGAGTTTATTGTTTACTTTACCATTGTAAATTTTTTTTATTATTGTTTTTTATTTTAGTTAATAGGGAGATCCCATAATCTAATTTTTAATGAACTGCATAATATAGCGTAGTTCTCATTTTTTTAAATCGACGACGTAAAAAGTTAAATATTACACCTCATAATACTATTGAAAATGAATTATCACTTAAGTACTCTTTCACTAATTATTATTATTTTTTTAGACCGAAAATTGTTGTGTACTTTAAAACTGATCACTACAAATAAAATCATCAAATGATTGTAAAATTAACTAGTTGAATTATCTAATCTTTTATATTAAAATTAGACTAGAATATTTTCAAATGATATTTATTTTACTTATTATTTTATGACAGTTAGAAAGGGGAGGGGGTGGGGGATTTGAACCTCCCTCGTACAAATGATATAATTTAATTATTGTTTGTATGGATGTATTACATTTTATGATTGAATGTGTTAAACACTTAACTTATAAAAATAGATTAAATATTTTTAAAGGGAGATTCTCGCTTACACAGGTGTATTACATTTAGAGCAGGATTTGTGATACATCAACCAAATGATTTACATTTAGTCATTGAAAATAAGACACATATTTTCTTGTTACAAATTTTATAATGGAGTGTAATATATATAGTGTAGGTAAAATTTTTTATTTTTAAATCATATATTTAACAGTTGAATATAAATGTAGGATTAAACATAATATATTCAGTGTAATTGGAGATTTTCGAATGTTTTAAAGGAAAAAGGAAATGAAAACAAGAGAAACTGTTACAACGTAAGCATCCGGTCATGGAGGTACCACATTAGTTTTAAATAATGACACGTGTCAATCGAAATTGATAGAAGCAGATGGCTTCTGCCATTGCCTCCTCTTCACTACACACGGATTGGACAAGGGCCGGACGGCGCGGTTGACGCGCCGTTACGTACTGTTATTGATTTTACAAATTTATATTTCAATTTGATTTTACGTAAAAATAATTTTTTTTTTAATTATATGCCTTTGAGAAAATTGCTTTATTTATTTATTTATTAAATATAAATAATTATTGCTGTTATAGAGAGATGGAGGTCGAGAGACGTTACTTTCTTTTGAAGTGAACGGCGTATGGGTCCCTTGATCAGTCTGAGCTCATGTTTCACCCGGCCGTTTCGTTCGTAGTCACCGAGTCACACGTGGCGTTCTCACATTCGAATGGCTTGCGCTGGTGCTTTGAACGCCGAACTCTGTATTTTTGACCTTTTGATTGGCCAGCTATTGTCACGACAAATCACTGTATTATCTTTCTTTTTAAAACTAATTTAAAAAGGCTCTGAAAAGATAAAAGTTTGTGATATATTTTCAACTACACTGAAAAATTATACATAACACTAATAAATTGAAAAATTATCGATTTTATTCTAAATTTTAAATCAACTGTCTTTCGAATTCTATTGTAAAAGTTATTTTAATTTATTTTTTAAATTTTATAAATTATATTAATTTCATATAATTTTATTTTAACGACCTAATTATATTTTAAAAGTTTACTTTTAGAGACATATAAAATAAATTTATCACTTAGTTAAAGTTTTTTTATCATCTTTTTTTATAATAAAAAAATTTATTTTTTTAAATTCTAATTTTCTCACTCTTAACATAAATTTAAAAATTATAATTTTTAAATATTTTCATAAATTTTTAATTTTAATAAAAATTCTTAAATTTTAATTATTTTAAAATTTATTTCTCAACTTTCAACCATTTTATTTAGAAATTTTTTTAATTGAGGTCAAACCAAAAATGTGTTAGATAAAAAAAAGATAACAAAAATTGAATAAATTTATTTTATAGGATCTAAAAATAATTTTTAAAGATATAATTACATCATTCGAATAAAATTGGATAGAATTGATATAATTTATAAAGTTGAATGAGCAAATTAAAATGACTTTCAAAATATAATTTAATTAATAATTGACCTAAAGTTGAAAATATAACCTATCATTTTTTCTAAATAAATAATATATATTTAGAACCAAATGCTCGTATAGGGAATAACTATCATTAGAGGCTGCTCTAGAGAAGGTTCAGGAATCAATTGATAACAATTATTCTTATTTAAACAATCAAATTATAATGTATGTAATTGTGTTAATTTAATTGTTCAAAAACCTCTATTACTTTTATAGTTTTACAGAAACTAACTGAATTAGTCTGATTCTAGTGAACTTTAAATATCAGTAGTTTAAATAAAACTAAAAATATATATTTAATTATTTATATTTGACCAACAAAAATATAATAAATATCTATATATTATAAATTTATCTGTTAAATATAATATAATTGAAGTTTCTCTCTGCATGAATAGTTGATTATCAATTTGAAATTTTTTATCTATATTTAGTGTATACCACAATTAATATATTTAAAACATTTTATATTTAATTACTTTTTGAGATATATATTTGAGTATTAGACAATTGACAGATATTCAATTAATTAGTATTAATAAATAAGCATCATTCATTTAATAGTTGAGATATATGTAGGGTGATTTTTGAAAGTGGAATTTAGTTTTTCATTTTTAATCATGAGATATTAGTTACATATAGCATTTTCATGTCATTGTGTCATTGTCACTTCTATATATCGTAATCAAGATTACGATATACCCATTTGCTTAAGGAATTTAATTTTTAACCACAGGTTTTAGCACTTTGATATTCAAGATTACAAAGGAAACTATAGTAAGATTGCTTAAATTTAATGGCTATTGAGAAGTGGGTTCATTTTAGTACTAGATTAAAACACGAATGTGAGTTTTATGATTAACTATAACAACAATTATAGACTGACATATATAAGTTTTTATTGTTCCTGGCTAATTTTCATTTAATTTATAGGTTACTTGTCCTTTTCGTGTAGCTTTCAACTATTTATGCAAAATTTTTGTATTTCAACACTTTATTAATATTCAATCCAATCAAACTTTTATTATAGATTACCGATTTTAAGACTGCATCGTCAAAAAAGATAAAAAGAGCTGCTTTAATGAAATGCGAAATAAATGTTGTCATTTCATGATGCTTTAAAAAAACAAGAATAAGATAAAATAATTTTTTTTGGGTACGATCATGCAAAATCCAGCCCTATACTTTTCTAAATAATTTTTCAAGTGAACTTCTAATCGGCATGCATGGGATTAATTAATTTAAGTTGTGCCAATGAAAATATCATCACATAAAATAATAATAAATATTATTATCAACAATAATTAGTTAGATTAGCTAGGTAGATGTTGTTCTTATTTAAACGATGTCTAAATTCGAACTGTGTATATATAAAAATATTAAATTAATTGCTAGACTCATAGTTCTATTCAAATTGAATCAAATTTATTAGAATTCGATAAATTATGAATACCAATAATTTAAATAATAATAATAATTATTATTATTCATCATATGATCACAAGAATTATCACTTTCATGGTTGTCATGATCAAGATCATGATCGAATTTCTCATCAAGGATTAATTGAGCCACACAAATATATATATATATATGAAAGCACATCGCACCAACTTTGTAAAAACTCTAAAGCGTTTGGTTACTCAGAGGGTCTTTTGATAAGTTATTGAGTTGCAGGTTTGTTGATATCATGCAGCGTTTCTAGTGTGAGATATTAAGCCAGTTCATTGATTGACAGATGGGATAAGATTAGATACATCCATTTTTCCAATTGATCAACCCTAAATCAGACCTTAAATCTCTCTCTCTCTCTCCCCACCTCTCTCTCTCTCTATATATATATATACCTTACTATTATTCATTTGACAGTGATAAAATAACGTAATCACTTTTTTTTTTCTAAAGGTATTCATTCTAAAATGCAAAAAGAATGAATTTTAAGGTTTGTAATTTATAAATTAATTTTCGACTAATTTAAAAGGACAAACTACTTCTGTCAGTATTTAAGTCATTTAATTTCCTCACAAATTAAGAAAAAACTCAGGTGATAGTAAGAAACTATCGTTTATCCAAAGGGTTTATACTAAAAATGCTCATACAACATATATTATAGCAAACTAAAAATAAAAATGAAGGAAAAAACTGTGGGTATTCCTGTCATTAAAAAAACCCAGTGGGTTCATTTTGGCTTTATTATAATAGAAAGGAGGAAAAGGAATGGAAAAAGCTGAGTCATTTTCAACATTTTTGAGAGATAGTTGGCGTCTTTTGCCCTCTACGCAGCTTAAACCACGCAGTGGCAATATATAGACAGACCCATTGACACGTCTCGACTTGTAAAATCCAATATTTTCTTTTAGTTGCAAGCTAGCTACATACAGAAAATGGCATAAAAGGCAAGGATGTGTACAAAGATACACATCACGCATATATATATATATGTGTGTGTGTGTGTAGTGAAAGACAGAAAATTTTATGCTAGCTAATTATATAAAGAAGAAATTAAAGAAAGTGAGAGCATGAATTTTGTTAGAAAAAAATCACGAGAAGAAGGGCAAAAAAAAAAAAAAAAAAGATAAATGAAAGAAAAACAAAGGGCAGTTGAGAATATAGCTAGGCTTATCGCATGTTTGCTTCACGCAAGCAGCTAAATGTGGGAAGGGTTTGCTCTATCGCGTGGCTTTAAAGACTTCATCTAGCGTTTTTAAATCGTCCATTAAAATAAACAACCCAAATACCAGAAACCAACACCCACCAACCAAACCCTAGTTTCTTCTTCTTCTTCTCCTCCTTCGTGTATATACCTCTCAGCTTACAAACCCTAATGGTCCTGTAATATATACCATTTCTTGGGTTTTGTTTTCGTTTCTTTCCAAAAACAGAAAGGAAAATTCAAGAAATGAGTGCATCAGCAAATCCTAGCTGTAGCGGTGGCGGGAGTAGTAGTAGTGGCGGTAGCAGCAGTGGACCATGTGGCGCGTGCAAATTCTTGAGGAGAAAATGCGTGCCTGGATGTATATTTGCTCCTTATTTTGACTCAGAACAAGGGGCAGCCCATTTTGCAGCGGTGCATAAGGTCTTTGGTGCAAGCAATGTTTCAAAGCTTCTTTTGCATATCCCTGTCCATAAAAGGCTGGATGCGGTAGTTACAATTTGCTACGAAGCTCAAGCTCGTTTAAGAGATCCAGTCTATGGCTGTGTTGCTCACATCTTTGCTCTTCAACAACAGGTTAATTTGTTTCAATTTACATAATTATTTAATCACCTTTTCTCTTTTTTTTTGGTTGTTCTTTTACACTTAATTATTGATGCAGAAAAATACAAATTCTTTTGTTTTTCTTCTGCTTTGTGATCGTCAAGTTGGTTTTGTTTCATACAAAAAACAATTTTCCCTTTTGAAGCTTTTTCAAGAACTGTTTTTGGCAATTTGCTCTACTTACGCACTGTGAATCTTAAAAATTGACTTTTCATCGATCAAATTCATCAACTTGATGAATTATTGATATCTCAAAGAATCAAGTTGACTGAGATAGATTAGACTTCAAAGCTGTACCAGAAAAGCATAATTGGGTTTATTGTTTTCTGTGCTGTACTAATTTAGGTATAAATTCTGTGCTTTACTGAAATCAAGAAACTTTTTCGCATTTTTATTTTCTTTTCTTGATTGTTAGCAAATGATATAGAACTACATATGCTCGGCGGTTATTAGCATATAGCATGGTAAAGCATGTTATTTTGGGGGTTTTTTTTTTCTTTTTTGGCTGTTCAACTGGTGGGATTTTTCTTGCAGTTATTAAGGAGATGGTCGGGTTTTTTTCGTGTTATTGCAAGAAAGTTTCATGGGTCATCGATGATCAGTTAATGAATGAGTTGATAAAGGTTTTGTAGGGGTAGTATTGTAAAGAAATGATTAAAAGTATTGAATGTGAAAATTGAAGTACTAAAGTACTGTTTGGTTTTCAGAAAATGATGAAACACATGGGGTTTTATTTTCCATTTTTTTAGTTGTTTCCTATTTCCTTATATATTCCTTTCTTTCTAGTCTGGCAGAATACACAGACTTCTGTGTTGCCGGGATCTTGTCAGCCCATTGCCACTACTTTAGAGTTGGTTTTGTGTATATCTTATCCCTTTTCACTTCATTTTTAACACAATCACATCACATCGAAGCTGGAATTGGTTGTTTTTGTTTATATAAATTAGATGATTTTATGTGAGATTTTCTTCTAAATTTATGTTATTTAATATTATTTTTATGCATTCATTGTTCATATTAATTTTTTTTGTGTTACGTTAGCATAGTGCTACTTTTTTTTTAATGCAATTTGAATTTAAAACTCACTTACAATTAATTAATTAATGGAAATATGTGAATCAATACTAAATTAATTTACAGTACATTTTATGAATGGTTTTATTTTAATTTTTTTGGAGGATATCAAAGTTCAACAACCGGCCTTCTCTTCTCATATTCCAAGGACAATAATGCAGATGATCAAGAATTATGTTTAATTAGTATGTTTTCATACCTTTGTCAAACGAAATCTTTATTTGTTCGCAACTTCCACGTTCTAATGCACATTGTTCAAGCATCCTTTTAGTATAAACCAAGACAAAAATAAGCCTTCAACTTGTCCCAAATTCTTAATTATTATTAAGCTTCTTATTTAGCTATTATTCTTGGTTCCTTCCATTTTTAATTGAATTATTAATTGATCATTAGTTGATGTAAATTGACTTCATTGTCTACTTAGGAAGTTTGTTTTGAGTTGCCTTCACTTATCTTTTTGTAGAAAACACTCAAAAACTCTATATTTCAATTTATAGACATTTTAATAATGACTTTAATTCATCTATTTGAGCATATTGTTCCTTTAATTTTTTTTATTAAGTATTTTCGGTTAACATTTTGGATCTAGTCAGCAGAATTAAGCAATTAATTACTTATTATGTATTTGTAAAATAATTGTTAAATTGGTTTTGCAGGTAGTGAATTTACAAGCAGAGCTCTCATACTTGCAAGCCCACCTAGCAACACTAGAGCTCCCATCACCCCCGCCACCTCCACCACCGCAAATATTAGCGCCACCGCCTCCTCTCTCAATAGCTGACCTTCCATCGGCCTCTTCCGTACCTGCCACTTATGACTTGTCGTCTCTTTTTGATCCGATGACACAACCTTCATGGGCCATGCAGCAGCAACAGCAGCAGCAGCAGCGGCAAATGGATCCACGTCAATTTGGTGGAGGCAGCGGTGGCACATCTTCAGTGGCCCTAGGTGGTAATGGTGGTGGAGATCTTCAATCATTGGCACGTGAACTCCTCCACAGACATGGATCGTCGTCACAAGGTTCCATGCCATGTAGCGGTACTTTATCATCGCCATCTATTTCTAAATGAGAGATTGACCTTCTTACAAACACAGGTTCTTGCCACAGAATTTGTACTAATTGGATATATATGCACGGTGGAGCCACAGAGCTTAAATTTTCATGCAATTTTACTGGGCAAGTAGTTTGCTATTTGGTCATCACTATTTTTTTTTTCCTATATATGTTCCTTGGGTTTATATTCATTTTCTCAAAGTTCTAGTGGAATTCATATATATTGGTCCTATAAAGCTTGCAAATTTGCATATATTCTATTTAAGTTTCATATATATATACACACACACATAGACACACTAATGCTTTTAATAATTTTTTCAATTTATCTTGTGTAAATGAAAGGCACCAAATATGAGAATTTTTTCTATAAACATAATGAAAGACAATAAACTAGTTGATAATTCTATATAAAAATTAAAATAAATAATTATTTAATTCTAGTAGAAATCATTTTTTATTATTTATAATAGAAAATATTTATTACTTACAATATATCTTTAGAACTTTTTTTATTTCTTCATGTATAAAAAACTTGTATTTATTAAATAATAATAATAATAATAATAATTCATTTTTATTTAATAATTGAACATATATACAGGAGATAGACCCTTGGAATTTGGACTTGATATCCTATAACTCAAGCTTAGGAAGCTATTGGGGCACAACATATACTAATTATTTTATCGTTAATTTCATAAGAGATAATTGATTCCAACTGTCTCGAAAAATCGAATAAACAATTTTTAGGATAATTTTTTTTGTTAATTATTTAACTTTCTTCGAACCGAATTGTTCTGAAATTTTTTATTAGGACGGATTCGGAGAATTTGAATTTTCTGAATCAAGATCCGTTTCAAGCCGCTTCGAATTGTACCCAACCGAAAAAGCCAAACTAGAACCAGTAATTTAATATAATTAAAGTTATATATGCATATATATTATAAACAATAACATTATATTATAAATTTTTTCATAACAATTATATTCAATATCTTAATATTTGACCTACAAATTTAACATGTAATATAAAATAAAGTCATTATTTATTTGAAATAAAAAAATTCACTCATTAATCAAATTTTTTTAAATCTCAAAAAATAAAATATTAGATTAGTAAATAGCATTTTAAAATATTATAATATAATTTATCTTGAAAATATTAAATTCATATTCAATAATAAAATTGTAATATAATATACTTTTTAATAGCTACAGTGTTGTTATTATTATTTTATGATATATTATTTGTATAAATTTTTCATAAAAAATAATAGTTTTATGGTATATTAGAATGTATTATAAAAATTTTAATAATTTTTTTATAAATAAAAAATAATGATAAATAAAACCATAAAAATAATTTAATTTTATAATAAAATTATGAATTGGTTCGTTGTTTAATAGTCTAATTTGAATGATATCTTCCTTTATTTTTTAATTTGGATAGTAATTAATTTTTGAACTGAATTAAACTGAAAATTTTAATCTAAAAATAAACCAAATCGAAAATTTGAAGCAATTTCAGAGTTTAATTTTTAAATCGCAAATATTTTAGAGTAATTTTGAAAATTTGCATTTTTATTACTAAATCAAACTATACTCACTCCTACTTATACCAATTTCCACAAAATTTACCTGAAAAGTATTATTTTTGGTGCACAAATAAAATGCATATTCACAGCATTTTTTAATTATTTCTAATATTGAAAAATTTCAAAGGCTTATATTAATTCAGATCGAGTTCAATTTCAACTAGTTTGTTATTTCCTATAGTAGTATATTTTAAGTTTAATGCGATGAAAAAATATCCTTGATTTTAGTTTTTTTTAATGATAAATTAAAACAATTACACTTTAGAAACATTAATTTCTTCCGAATTTTATGCCTTCGATAGAATTTGGGCAATTATGTTTGCGAAGAAACATTTTCTTTGTGACAAGATTGCTCAAGGAGCTAGTGGCGTATATAAGCTGCATCTTGATCGCGTTGTCTGCGTACGTGACGTACGGTGGCGAGCAGCCGAGGGAAGAGGGCAAGGGGAACCTTGGCCTCCTAAAGGCTAAATCATTAAATGTTTTTTTTGTAAAATATATATTTATTGGTTTTATATATAACTAGTTTTTTTTAAATAACAAATTGATATTTATGGTTTTTTTTATTAGATTAAAAAAATTAATGGGATAGGCCTATCTTGTGTTTACTAAATCTAGCCCGTTTGACAAGTGGGCTACGAATGGATTGATGTCATGCTTGTACCGTTCCGATACATTAAGGGGCGAGCACGAGTCCTCGTTGGTAAAGTAAAAGCAAAATTTTTACACGACGAGATGACTTTTTTTTTTTTTTTTTTTTGACAATAGACGAGATGACTTCTTAAACTGATGTTTTGCGACGACAGTTTTGTCTTGAAACATGAGACAATTTTCACGATCGTCTAATCGCTAGATTTCTATATTTCTAATAACATTGAATTTGAAACGGCCAAATTATATTCAACAGCGACAAAATAGATGTTGTCCCCACGCATTCTTTTGGGATTTGATCTCTAATTTAACTCTCTTACAGAACCAAACCAAAAGACAACAATGTTGTCCAGTCTATAGCTTCTTACCCTGCTTCCCATAGGTTAAAAAACAACCTTATGCTTGAATATGAATATGAAGTTAATTAGATTTGAAGTGTTTGCTTGCCAGTGTAGCAACACACAAACATCAATCAAAAAGATAAAGACAAGCCTCTCGAATCAAATGGCTGAATTTGTTTGTCAGATAATAAGTCCAGCTTTCCCCAGCTCTTTGGGTCCTAAATTAGAAGCTCGTTCAATTCCAACCCAATCCATCAAGGAACTAAATAGCACTCCTAATTGATTAGAAGCATTTCAAAGCACTATTGAATCCATGTTATAAATTATGCATCTTTTGAATGTTGCAATGCCTTGCCACAGTAAAATACAAAAAAGGGTGAGTGGTGAGAATGGGAGCTATAATGCTGTATTAATATTTCCCGGAACAAAAAAGTTGAAGATGCAAGTTACATATATACCAGCAATAATTCAGTAATGAAAAAGCTATTGTTGGTTAACATCTGCAAGAAATTACAGAAATGGTTAAGTAGAGTGAATATATCCATAAACAATAAACTCCTTACCATGTTAATGATAATTTCGATATCCTGGCCTGGCTTTCTATGTCACCTCTACCATTCCATATTCCTGGCAATCATCAGGAGCCAATGCATACAGGAGAACTGGCACTACCACTGGGGCCAACTAGGATCTGAAGAGGATTTTATCATGGGGAAATTCCGCAGCCAACTTCCTTTGCAGCATATTCGCTCAAGACAAGCTCCACTTCTTTCACCACTCCTAATCTTCTAAACCATCTGGCTAGCATTTCTGAAGCTTCTTTACCAATCATAATCCCCTCACCCTCCAAAAGCATTAGCAAGTTCAGTGCTCCAATGAGGTTGTTTTCCTTCTCATATACAGCCAACACCAAGGCTATACATTTATCGTTAGGTTCAATACCAGCCTTCCTCATATTCTCGAATGCAATGCGTGCCTTTTGACTTTGACCAGAAATTAGGTAAGCATTTATAAGGAGTCCACACACCTTGGCATCTGGAGGAATAGCTGCACACTGAATTGCATCGAACACTCTCTGAGCTCCATCAGCATCACCCACCATCGAATAGGCTCTTAACAACGCCTTGTAAACTTCACTTCCTGCATAAATTCCTTGGGCATCCATTTCTCTGAGTAAAACCTCTCCTTCGTCAGGC
Organism: Mallotus repandus; assembly: GCA_949671775.1. Classification (NCBI taxonomy): domain Eukaryota; kingdom Viridiplantae; phylum Streptophyta; class Magnoliopsida; order Malpighiales; family Euphorbiaceae; genus Mallotus; species Mallotus repandus. The sequence goes on from CATIWM010139463.1 coordinate 16,057, forward strand.
ATTCTGGCTCTGATGCAGGCCATGATCATTGAACCGTACGCTCGTTTATCCAATGTGTGGCCAAGCAGCTTGAGCTCTTCAAAAGTTTCCTCTGCCTGCTTAAGATTGCCAGCCTTGCTGTACATGTCAATCATGGTAGTTAATATTACCTGATCAGCTACAAACCCTCTTTTCTTCATAGCTAAGAGAATGTTTTGAGCATCTTGAAGCCGAGTTTGCTTCCCATAACAATGAATCACTTTTGTGTAGTCACGGACATTGGCCTCAAATGATTCTTCTAACAGGACAAGTTCAGCCACCTAAAAAATGAGCAATAAACCATGAAATTGGATCACATTGTTGAGTCTGCCTGCACATAGAACCGGCAATAGTTTTGTTCCAACTACTCCTAAGCTATGTTAATTGAGGACACTACAAAAGTGTTCAAAGAAATTCAGAACCATGATAGCAATTTTAACTGAGGATATATGGACAACAAAGTAAAAGTGCTGGAAACATTTAGTTCTAATAATAATTCTGTTGACATCCTACTGCTTATGTCCAGCACTAAACAAGCAGAAAAGGGCAAACAGGAGAAAAACAAGTTGCCACTAACTGGTCTTCTGCTCTCTTTTTTTTTTTTACCTTCTGATAAATGAAGATAGTCAATTAGCTAGCACAAATTAAAAGTTTATAAAGTTGCAACAAGCCAGCAATTGATACAAACAAGTGACTAAACATCATACCCCTAACTAACTAATTTATATGAAAACACAAATCAAAGCATATCAAATCTGCCATGAATCAAATATTGAAGTTACATAATTGTCCAATATTCAATATCAAATCATCCCAAAGGAAACCAGACAAGAACTGAAATAGGCCAACACTGTAAGAATGCGTAAAATCCATAAGGGCTTTGATTTTGAGTATAGGGAAGAATAGTACCTCAAGATAAAGAGGATGCTCCATACTCTTCAATTGTTTAAGAACTGCAAGCCAGTCAGTTCTCCTGGGCTTCATGGTCCTCGCCCAAGAACTCAACAAATCTGATAAACTGACATTCTGTAATTGGTAAGAGGAGCAAATTATATGTTTTAAGACTGCCTTGCATCTATTAGACATATTTAGTGGGAGTTCACATATAGACTGCTTTTGTGACTCTGTGATATTAGGGCCAATCTTAACCCACCTAAACCTTGGTTTATCTTCTAGTCGTCCTACGTCTTCCACACTGAGCTCAGCTTGTACAGGTTGAATATGGGATTTGCACATAACTTTTTTGAACAGAAAGCTACCCATAATTTGAACATAATTGGGTTTTGCAGTTTCACAGTTTAGCGGGCAGATTGGGAAGGGAAGCGGGAGGATGGTTTTGACACAAATTGCCATTACCAGAGAGCTCCTGAGCTGAACAATAAAATTCACAAAACCGGTAACGGCTGTTGAAATGCAATTGGGTGACAGAAAAAACAAGAATGGGTTCAAATTACATAATTAAAAAAAAAAAGGGGCAAGTAAGCTGTATAGAGTTGAGGAAATTGTAGAAACTAACAGAAGTAGCAGCAAAATTTCGTATCATTCTCAATCCCAGCTAAGTGAAGTTAATGGGTGCAAGAGATGACTTAATATTGAAATAGAAAAAAATTTTAGCTATTGTAAAATCAGCAATCCGTTGTAGTCTAGTCGGTTAGGATATTCGGCTCTCACCCGAAAGACCCGGGTTCGATTCCCGGCAACGGAAATTTTTTTTCCGATTTGACCTGCCATGATAGTCCTTTTTTTTTTTTCCCCTAACAATGCCATGGTTGTCAATTTTATTTACTCACTTTTCTTTTATTTTAAACTTCAACCTAGCTTTAATTGAATTGAGGTCAAATCCATATATTCTACCTGAGCTGGATGAGGTTTAATGTACTTAAAAACTACTAATATTTCAATTTTCAGAATTATGCATGTACAAAAGAATAATAAGGTCATTGTCAAAATTCCTGAAAAATATACAACACCCGTCAATTTTTTTTGACACATTTTAACACAAAATACCTCATCTAGTTCATGGATTATCATATCCATACATAATTTAGCAGTTGGTGCTGCTAGAGCAACTCTTTTGGTGGCAACATTTCTAAACATTGTCACTAAAAATGGCTACAAAGGGCTCAATGGTTAGAAAGCGCAACAGGGAAGCTCAGGTCCCGCCGATCCTCTGCGCTTAACCCATACGTACAGATATATGTATCCCATCTACTGGCACTAACTCTACTATAACTGCTACATAATCTAATAAAAGCTGTACTTAAAATTCCTAAACTGCCCCAACCCCCATCTAAACAGCCCTTTAAAGTAGAGCACGACGGAAGGGCATTTCCGTCACATAGGATTCAAACTTAGACTTTTCATGACAAAACAGAATCATAGCGCGATCTAAATCTCAAACCCTTCGTGTCTCTATCTCTTTTGGGGGTTCCTGCTTCGTCTAATCCTCATTTCGATCTGCGATTTTTTTTTCCTTATGCGATCCAATTCAAACAAGCCAAACAAGCCCTAACATTTCTACGCCATTTCCAGATCTGACTCACTTACTGAGTCACGAGCTCATCCTGACTCGGGAATGGCTTCTTCGGAAGCCGATTCCCGCTTAAACCAAGTGGTAGCCCCAGCCCTAGAAAAGATCATAAAAAACGCATCCTGGCGTAAACACTCTAAGCTCGCTCACGAATGCAAATCCGTACTCGAGAAGCTCACTTCTCTACAGAAACAACAACAGCAGCAGCAGCCGAACTCACCAGATTCCGACCCCGACGCCTCGATCCCTGGTCCGCTTCACGACGGCGGTCCCATCGAATACTCGCTCGCCGAATCTGAATCCATTCTCAGCCCTCTGATCAACGCCTGTGGGACCAGCTTTCTCAAGATCGTTGATCCCGCTGTTGATTGTATCCAGAAATTAATCGCTCACGGTTACCTACGTGGCGAGGCGGACCCTACCGGAGGCAGCCCCGAGGCGCAATTGTTATCAAAATTAATTGAATCCGTTTGTAAATGCTATGATATTGGCGACGATGCAATTGAGCTATCGGTTCTTAAAACGCTATTATCAGCGGTTACATCGATATCGCTAAGAATCCACGGTGATTGTTTGTTGCAAATAGTGAGGACTTGTTATGATATATATTTAGGAAGCAAAAATGTAGTGAATCAAACGACCGCAAAAGCGTCATTGATTCAAATGTTAGTGATTGTATTTAGGAGAATGGAGGCAGATTCATCGACGGTTCCGATTCAACCAATTGTAGTAGCTGAATTAATGGAACCAGTTGAGAAATCAGATGCTGACGGGTCAATGACGATGTTCGTTCAGGGTTTTATTACTAAAATTATGCAAGATATAGATGGGGTTTTGAATACAGGAACGCCAAGTAAGGTTTCAGCAGGAGCACATGATGGGGCTTTTGAGACTACAACTGTTGAGACTACGAATCCCGCGGACTTGTTGGATTCGACAGATAAGGATATGTTGGATGCTAAGTATTGGGAGATTAGCATGTATAAGACTGCATTGGAGGGTAGGAAAGGTGAATTAGCCGATGGGGAAGTGGAGAGAGATGACGATTTAGAGGTTCAGATTGGGAATAAGTTAAGGAGAGATGCATTTTTGGTGTTTAGAGCTCTTTGTAAGTTGTCAATGAAAACACCGCCTAAAGAGGCCTCTGCCGATCCGCATTTGATGAGGGGGAAGATCGTTGCCTTGGAATTGTTGAAAATATTATTGGAGAATGCTGGGGCAGTGTTTAGAACTAGTGACAGGTACCTGTTTATTTTCACATTCAGCATTTGAATATTAGTTTTTGTGCTTTTGGCAATTTTCTATGAGCAGTTGAATTTTGTTTCTGTCAAAGAAATTTCCTTTAGGATGATGTTGGGTATATATCTTTTTATAAGCTTTTTGTTTATTTTCAGTGTATATATACACTATTTGTGAGACCAGAGGGCACATTGCCGATTTAGTCCATCTAGCAGCAATCTAAGGTGAAGTGTGGTTTTTAGATCTCAACTTAGATAAAAAAATTTGTTGCTTAATCCCCAGGCTATAGCATTAAGTGGGCTGAAAGTCATTTGTAGGTTCCTACTGTTGGATTGGAAATGTTAGTAGATGAAGGACAGGTGGAATTTGGGGAGATCAGCTGTTGCATTGCATGTAATGGTTTGGAATTAATGATATGTAGCTGCTTATGCTTGTTGGTAGTATCAAATTTTCTTTAGCTGTAGGTGGCAGAATCAATTAAAGATTTCATATTCACAGAGATTTTCATCTATCTTACCAGTAATGTTGAACTGCTTTGTTTTGATTTTGGTTGGCTTCTCTCTTGTAAGCAAGTCCGGTTTTAGCATTTGTAGTTGCCTTTTTCATCAGATTGTGCCATTCTTATTGCTTTTGGAGTTTAGGCATTCCTATTTAATCATGCTCTCTATTATTTTCCAACATAATTTCTAATTTTTTGAATATCTGTGCTTTATCAAACAGGTTCTTAGGTGCCATTAAGCAATACTTATGTCTGTCGCTGTTGAAGAACAGTGCTTCAAGTCTTATGATTGTTTTCCAACTTTCTTGCTCCATTTTCATTAGTCTGGTTTCAAGGTTTAGAGCTGGATTGAAAGCAGAGATTGGAGTATTTTTTCCCATGATTGTTCTCAGAGTTTTGGAAAATGTTGCTCAACCTAACTTTCAACAGAAGATGATAGTGCTTCGGTTTTTAGAAAAGCTGTGTGTTGATTCACAGATATTAGTGGACATCTTCATTAACTATGATTGCGATGTCAATTCATCAAACATATTTGAAAGGTATGTTCTGTTTATTCCTGGAGCTCTAAAATTGGTAATGGTAATAGAAATAATAATCAAAAGGCACTGAAAAGTGATAATAGTAATAATTTTTAAATTCACTATCAAAATCCAGAATGGTCAACGGACTTCTTAAAACTGCTCAAGGTGTCCCTCCTGGTACAACCACTACACTTTTGCCTCCACAGGAGGTGACCATGAAACTCGAAGCTATGAAATGCTTGGTGGGCATTTTAAAATCAATGGGAGACTGGATGAACAAACAGTTACGCATTCCAGATTCGCATTCCACCAAGAAACTTGATGCTGCTGAGAACACTCCTGATCCTGGAAGTCTTCCTATGGCAAATGGGAACGGAGACGAATCAGCTGAGGGTTCAGATTCTCATTCTGAAACCTCTCCTGAAACTTCTGATGTTTCAACTATTGAGCAACGCCGTGCTTATAAGCTGGAACTTCAGGTAAATAATTAATGAATGTTTGGTTCTCAACGAGGTTTATTTTGCTTGCGTTTATATGTTTTACGGCCCTTAGAATCTAATTTAAGATTTATGGCAGGAAGGTATATCTCTTTTTAACCGGAAACCTAAAAAGGGTATTGAATTTCTCATCAATGCAAATAAAGTGGGCAATTCACCAGAGGAGATAGCAGCTTTTCTTAAAAATGCATCTGGTTTGCACAAGACTCTGATTGGTGACTATCTAGGAGAAAGGGAGGATTTATCACTGAAAGTAATGCACGCCTATGTAGATTCTTTTGACTTTCAAGGCATGGAGTTTGATGAGGCTATCAGGGTCTTCTTACAGGGCTTTAGATTACCTGGTGAGGCACAGAAGATTGATCGTATCATGGAAAAGTTTTCTGAGCGTTACTGCAAATGCAATCCAAAGGTTTTTACTAGTGCTGATACAGCCTATGTCCTTGCTTACTCTGTGATCTTGCTCAATACTGATGCTCACAATCCCATGGTGAAGAACAAGGTGTGTTCAAGTATTTACTTATTTATTTTTTTCCAGTTAAATATCTCGAATACCATGGTTGGTAAATTCCCTACATCCCTGCCTTAAAATAATGCAGATGTCAGCTGATGATTTTATAAGAAACAACCGTGGCATTGATGATGGTAAAGATATACCTGAAGAGTACCTGAGGTCATTATTTGAACGCATATCAAGAAATGAGATCAAAATGAAAGAAGATGATTTGGCTCTCCAACAAAAACAGTCTATGAACTCAAACAAAATTTTAGGCTTGGACAGTATTCTGAATATTGTGATTCGTAAGCGGGGTGAAGATAAGATGGAAACCAGTGATGACCTTATCAGGCATATGCAAGAACAATTTAAGGAAAAAGCTCGCAAATCTGAGTAAGAAAAACTGGCAATATTGTGCTTATAACCTCCATTTTTTTTATTAGAATCTTTTTGTTTAGTAGCCACATGTAGCTGACTGCACTTTATTTTAGACACCTGAAATGGTTTCCTACTGATTCTGTAATTTATGTGTATGTCCTTTATGATGTAGACATTGATTGATTATGCTGCTTGATTGATTTTTTTTTTTGAGCGTTATAACCAATGAGTAAAATTTTCTGATACTGGGTTGTCCCCATATATATATATATAGTCAGTATACTAATTTATTGAGCTGATTTATTGAATAATACTTAAGATCATACTCTTTTTTAATTGTGACATTATTTTGATTTGAATGAACTGTGTTGTAGTTCTTAACTTCTTATTGATCTATTCAAACTTGATGACTTGTAGGTCAGTTTATTATGCGGCAACAGATGTAGTGATACTTCGCTTCATGATCGAGGTTTGCTGGGCTCCTATGTTGGCTGCATTCAGTGTACCTCTCGACCAAAGTGATGATGAAGTGGTGATAGCTTTATGTCTTGAAGGTTTCCGTTCTGCCATCCATGTTACTGCTGTAATGTCCATGAAGACTCATAGAGATGCCTTTGTTACCTCCTTAGCAAAGTTCACTTCTCTCCACTCTCCTGCTGATATCAAGCAAAAAAACATTGATGCTATTAAGGTTCGATTTCAACATGTAGATGCAATAACAGGTCATGTGGTCATGTTAAGATAGAACTGTGCTAATTTGTGATCCTACTCATTCTTAGCCTCGTGTTAAATGGGAGTGCAGGGCTATGCTGATAAATTAAGTTCTACATATCAGCTGGGAATGTATAATGTTTCTTCATTTTAAAGTTGCAGGATGATGTTTCCTCTCAGTCATATACATACGCTTATGTCACCAATTTGATCTCTTACGTGGAGATTTCCAATGCACATAAAAAATTTAGTAGGTTTCCAAAGGTTTGTCATGTTAATGTCAAAGCAGCTAATCTAGCATTGAGAAGACAATATTTGGAATTACTGCTATTGTTTATGGATAGAGAAGCATAGTTTGAAACTTCCTTTCCGTTGGCTTTTCACTGTTGGACATTTTTGTGTGGAAAGCAGAAAAATGCTTTGAAGAGTGAAATTAGACTTGCTTACTGAAACCAATGTTCTTTTCAATAAAAGAACTCGAGTCAGTGGTTACAATTGATGAAAACCCACTAAATGAAGGCTAAGTAATGGTGATTTAACTAAAAAGTTGTGTGTATAGTTTTAGGTGTTATGGCACATTCATATGTTGACACATGCTAGTGTGGGACATTATTTGTTTGGGCTATTCGCTAAAAGGAGCAATTACATTATGCTATGACCTTTTGATCTTTGAAATTTTAAAAATATGTTGGATTTTAATTTGCATTGCAGGCAATAGTTACAATTGCTGATGAGGATGGAAATTATTTGCAAGAGGCCTGGGAGCATATTTTGACATGCGTCTCGCGGTTCGAACATCTGCATCTATTGGGCGAGGGTGCTCCTCCGGATGCTACTTTCTTCGCTTTTAACCAGAATGAGTCAGACAAGTCAAAACAAACCAAGTCTACCATCCTCCCTGTTTTAAAGAAGAAGGGACCTGGGAGGATGCAGTATGCAGCTGCTTCTGTGATGAGAGGTTCATATGATAGTGCCGGTATTGGTGGTAGTGCTTCTGGGCCAGTGACATCTGATCAGATGAACAATTTAGTCTCTAATTTAAACATGTTGGAACAAGTTGGGAGCTCTGAAATGAACCGCATATTCACACGTAGCCAAAAACTGAACAGTGAGGCAATAATTGACTTTGTCAAAGCTCTTTGCAAGGTCTCTATGGAAGAATTGCGATCTGCATCTGACCCACGTGTTTTTAGCCTGACAAAGATTGTTGAGATTGCGTATGAATCACCCTACCTTTTATTCCTTTTTCTTCCCGCTTATGGATTAATAGACATTTTTATCAGTTGCTATTGCACCAATGAATATGATTGAATTTCTTATGACAGGCACTATAACATGAACCGCATTAGGCTTGTATGGTCAAGCATCTGGCATGTGCTATCTGATTTCTTTGTAAACATTGGCTGTTCTGAAAACCTTTCAATTGCGATTTTTGCAATGGATTCCTTACGCCAATTATCAATGAAATTCTTAGAGCGAGAGGAGTTGGCTAATTACAATTTTCAGAATGAATTTATGAAACCATTTGTCATTGTTATGCGTAAGAGCAGTGCTGTTGAGATCAGAGAATTGATCATCAGATGTGTCTCACAAATGGTTTTATCTCGTGTCAACAATGTTAAGTCAGGGTGGAAGAGCATGTTCATGGTATTGATATCTGCTAATTTCTGACTTTCATTTGCAATACAATATTATATATAGCTAAAATTATTGATCTGATTTTTTTAAGTCCTTCACTTGTTACATTTACAATGACTTCAGTTCCTATATCCTTTCAGGTTTTCACTACAGCAGCTTACGATGACCACAAAAACATTGTACTCTTGGCCTTTGAAATAATGGAGAAGATTATTAGAGATTACTTCCCATACATTACCGAGACTGAAACAACCACCTTTACAGATTGTGTAAATTGCCTAATTGCATTCACCAATAGTCGATTCAACAAAGACATCAGCCTCAATGCGATAGCTTTTCTTCGGTTCTGTGCTACAAAACTTGCAGAAGGAGATCTGGGATCCTCAGCAACGAATAAGGATAAGGAAGCCACTGGAAAACTTTCTCCATCTTCACCTCAAGCTGGCAAAGATGGAAAACATGGTAATGGAGAGATTACTGATAAAGAAGATCATCTTTATTTTTGGTTCCCCTTGTTGGCAGGTCAGTAAACCGCAGAAATACTTCATGCTACAAAGCATTTGGTACTTGCTTTATTTTTTGAATTTGCCTGCTTGTGCTCTTAAATTTTGGATCCTACTTATTCAAATACCTATAATTTGTGTGTGCAGGCTTATCTGAACTTAGCTTTGATCCTAGACCTGAAATCCGAAAGAGTGCTTTGCAAGTGCTGTTTGATACTTTACGCAACCATGGCCACCTTTTTTCTCTACCCCTATGGGAGCGAGTTTTTGAGTCAGTTCTATTTCCAATTTTTGACTATGTACGGCATGCTATTGATCCGACAGGGGGGGACTCTCCTGGGCAGGGGATTGATAGTGATGATGCCAGTGAACTTGATCAAGATGCATGGCTTTATGAGACATGCACATTGGCCCTCCAACTGGTTGTGGATCTCTTTGTTAGATTCTATAGCACTGTCAATCCACTTCTGAGAAAGGTTCTGACACTTCTGGTTAGCTTTATTAGGCGTCCACACCAAAGCCTTGCGGGAATTGGTATTGCTGCGTTTGTTCGTCTAATGAGCAATGCTGGTGATCTATTCTCAGAGGAGAAGTGGCTGGAAGTGGTTTTGTCCCTGAAAGAAGCAGCAAATGCAACACTTCCTGATTTCTCTTACCTTGTTACCAGAGAGTCCACATTAAGAAGCCAGAGAACTTTAACTGGACAAAATAATGGAGAGTCTACTGGATCAGGGACTCCAGATGATGATCCAGAGACACTGATGACACGCCGTCTCTATGCTTCTTTGTCTGATGCAAAATGTAGGGCTGCTGTTCAACTTTTATTGATTCAGGTATGTTCTATTTTGTTGGTGTTTGGAACTGATGCATCACAACCATCTCCTGACCTCACCCCCCACCCCTGGGGCCTATATTGAATATTAAAGTATGCATATGTTTGCGATAAGATGTTTCTACATCATTTTGCATAATGGAAAATGGAAACTCTGGATCATAAGTTGGCTTGTGTGTTGTTGTAATTAGAAGAATCTGCTTCTTGGTTAAATGATTCATGATCCGATAAAACTAAAAGTGGCTATTGAGTTAGACTTTTTATCCACAAATTTCGTTGATGTTAATGCTCACTTGATAAATTAAAGCTGCTCATTTTAATTTATTGAGTTGCTTAAGTGGTCTGGAAGGAAAATATTTTTGGTTTAGTGTTCCAATGAAGTTAAGGTAATTGTTAAATTGTTTGGAGTCCTGATTCTGACTTGGTTGATTGTGAGCATGAAAGCTTCAAAACTAAAAAAAAATCTAAATGATGGTGGAGTTTGGTTTTTTAAAATTGAAAGGATATGCTTCAACATGACTGCCTGCTGCATGGGTGTACACGAGTTGATTACTTAATCCGCAAAATAGAATTTGTGATTCTATCCTCTTTCTTTGAACTTTACTATGAGCAAAGCTCTCATTCTATTTGGCAGGCGGTGATGGAGATATACAACATGTACCGGTCCCACCTATCAGCAAAAACTACTTTAGTCCTTTTTGATGCTTTGCATGATGTGGCATCTCATGCTCATAAGATCAATACAAATACCATGTTACGTTCAAGGCTACAAGAGTTTGGCTCCATGACTCAAATGCAAGACCCCCCACTATTACGCCTTGAGAACGAGTCTTATCAGATCTGCCTCACATTCTTGCAAAATCTTATACTGGATAGGCCTCCAAGTTTCGATGAGGTTGAGGTGGAAGCTTATCTTGTCAACCTTTGCCACGAAGTGTTGCAGTTTTATATTGAAACTTCCCATTCTGGACAGATATCTCAATTGTCTTCCAGTGCACAATCCCAGTGGTTAATTCCTGTAGGCTCCGGCAAACGGAGGGAATTGGCTGCAAGGGCGCCTCTAGTAGTTGCAACTCTCCAGGCTATCTGTAGTTTGGGAGATACTTCATTTGAAAAGAACTTGGGTCATTTCTTCCCCCTCCTTTCAGGCTTGATAAGCTGTGAACATGGGTCTAATGAGGTTCAAGTAGCTCTCAGTGATATGCTCAGCTCAACGGTGGGTCCTATTTTGCTTCGGTCATGTTGATGTTGGCGACTTCACACTGCATTTTCTGATGTGTCATATTTGATCCAATTCTTACTTTCTACGTTCTTTTTTCTTATAAATTATAATTGTCATTGGAAATAGAGATAGTGTATGAAGAGTTAGCGATGGCTTTGGATTGGTTAGTGCTTCTGGACTTTCATGTAGTTAATTCGGAAGCTCTTTGTTCAGAGTTAGGAGTTTTGTTGTATGCTAGTCAAATATAATTTTTCTCTCCTTTTGATAGACAAGTTTGAGAACCGCCAAATTCCTGTAAAAAATGCCCTTGTTCAACATGAATTGGTAGAGGCACATTTCTTTTCTGATTTTTAAAATGGCCATATTTTGCTGTGGATCATGATTTGCACGGATAGATTGTCGGGATAATTGCATTATATGGTGCAAGTCAAACATTCAATTTTGTTATCATCACTATAGTATTTAAGCTTGAATTTTGATTGATCGAGCTGTGTCTTTGTTGCTGTGGGCCATAAGTATATCAAAAAAGAGAAATTTTAGCAGCAATTTTGATTGACTTGCGGGCATTGCGGGAGGGCCAAACTTATCAGCAGAAGATGAAAGCGCTCCTTACTGTTGTTCTAATATTTATCCACATATTGACTGTTTCATGGCCGTCCACATCATCCCCTCAAAAAAAATCAAACATCCTGATGAAATGAAAACGAAAAATGCCGGCTTTTTTTTTTTAATTGAATTTCAATTCATATAGCAAGACTTTATCAACCAACACTTGGTTAAAACACCTAAAATGAAGACAATCCCCAGGTATAAAACCTGTAGGATTTTTCCATCTAGTCTTTCACGTAGGCCCTTGTGCTCCCCATCAGAATTATTGCAAGCTAACAAAAAAATTTCAGAACGTCTCTTCAACTCATTTTCGCCTTATCACTAGCAAAACACAAACGCCCACACTCACACGGTTAGAGAATGATGGATAATTTTAGAAGTTGCCTAAACCCTCTGCAAAGAGGAGCCAGAACCTTTCTTCAACACCTGAAAGCCATGAACAAGATAAGCCAAGGCAAGACACTTTTTTCGGCTTCTGATTTGTTAACTCCGTCTTTTGCTGCCATGGAAGTTCAAAGTCAGTTCAAACAAGTTTTTAAGCTGATCGATGCAAATGGGGATGGAAAGATATCCTCCTGTGAGCTAAGTGAAGTGCTTCTCTGTCTTGGCTTTGAAAAATCAAAAGCTACCATGGAAGCTGAAGGAATGGTTAGAGAAATGGATTGTAATGGAGATGGATTTGTGGACTTGGATGAGTTTATAGATACTTTGAATGATGATGGTGGTGATAACAAGGAAGATTATTATCTTATGGATGCATTTCTAATTTTTGATGCTGACAAGAATGGACTAATATCAGCTAAAGAGTTGAAGAAGGTGCTAACCAGTCTTGGATGTGATAACTGCAGCCTCAAGAAATGCAAGCGTATGATAAAAGGGGTTGATAAAGATGGTGATGGCTTTGTGAATTTTGAAGAATTTCGATCAATGATGACATCAAGTAACTGGGGGCTTCAGCATAATTCTTAGCAAATCATCTATTCAAGAAACCCACTCGTCCCAGTTGACTTCACTGATGTAAGATTTGCATTCATCTGTGATAACTGCATTCTGATCAACTTATATATTATTTTGTTTGAGGATTAAAGAAGCAGAGACTGACTGTAAATACTAATAATAGATTGAAAATCTTGCTTCATTTTGTTCATTTTTCTTTTCACTGTAAAAATAGTTCCAACCCAATTTATGTATTAGTTAATACTATAATTCCCTGAAAGAACTTTAAAGCGAGGCTGGGTTCAGGTTTTTTTTTTTTTTTTTTTTTGCAAATATTTGGTTCATTAAATTCTAAGCATAGGCTATGAGTTCAAAATCTTGGTTCTTGATAAACTGTTTTAAATTTTCATGGACTTGATATACTTATCATTCTGTTTTTTTTTACGCAATTTTTCTTTTCAATTAAAAATTTCTCTTTGTTCCAGAAAAATTCATTTCAATTAATTAAATATTTATAATCAATATCTATTGATCCAAGTAATAAAGAGTTTCTCATGAAGTTCAAATGATACATAAAGTTTATTTTGTTTGAATTTAAAAATAATTAGAAAGTTGATATGAACTGACCACCATATTAGACTCATGTAGGAAAAACAAAATTATTAGTTAACAATGCATCAAACCATAAGGTTTAACAGTATCTCAAATTACAAACATCCGTTGGACCTTAATAATCTTAATTATAAGACACTATGATCATGCCTTTATTTTTTTCCGAAATAAAAATTATCGCAAACATTTAATAATTTATTTTAAATATCGTCTACTTTTATGTGGCATATTTTTTTATCAAAAATAAAATTCTATCCATCATACAAGGAATTTTCATTGCAGATTACATATATGATTACAATTTGAAGCGAATTTTTCAAAAAGAAAAATTTATCAAAAAAAATTATACTCAAAAGATAAATACATAAAATACAATAATTATAAAAGTTTTCCCATCAGCAAAACCTCATTTAGGTGGGTTGGGACCTATATGTACCTGTGGAGTCTGATATGGACAACAGGATGGGGCTTAAATAGGTACAACCTTCCTTAATAACCTGGGAAAAGGCTCTAAGAAACGTTGAAATTGTACTCCACTTCATGGGAAACACATACACCTTATCATATTTATGTTTCTTTTGCCATGTGCTAAAAATTTCTTCCATTGATTTTTTTTTTTAAAAAGTGGAAATTCAATTTCAGTGATATAAAATTATATATTTAATGACTAAAATTCGATTATATTAAAATGTATAATTTATTTTTTTATTAAGGGTTAGAGCAAAATATAAAAAAAAAATTGCAAAATTAACACTAATATATTTTTATAAATTATTATAGAATTTATTGGTTATTTTATTTATTTATTTTTAAAAAATTTGAAAACAAATGGCCCCAGTAGGCCCAGAATGACTTTTGGTGATCCAAATGCCAGCCCAAATGATTCAAATATTGGGCTGAGTGAACATTTTGGGCCAGAGAAGTAAAACCCAATGGTGTTCCCTTCTCTTTCTCGATTTAAATACTGACGTTGACGTTGTGTCGTTGAGAGCTTTAACGAAGAACGACGGAAAACTTTCTGTCGTTTGAAGACAGATCTCAGCAAATTCGTGCACCATGTAACCTACCCTTAATTAATTTCATTTTCTTTATTTGTATGTTATGTTCTTAATCCAATGTTTAAAAGTAGTATGTCGTTTGGGACAAGTTTTTTAGCCCAAAAATAATAATTAATTAAATATTTAATTTAAACTGTTACATTAATAAGCTTAAACAAATCTGTTTTTTTAATTAAAAATAATAATAAACCATTTTTTTGGAGTAGGTGTCTCATTCCTTCACCTTAGTTTATATATCCCAAGTTTGTTTGATTTTTTTAGTGAGTTAGTATTTTAAGAGTTTGATGTAATTAATTGTCACATAAACACACTTTTTCCATTATTTTTAAGCAATGGAGGTGTCCGAGTACAATCATTTTGTTTTCTTTAATTTGCTCACATTATAATATTTCAATTTTTTAACTAAATAACTTCTATCAATTATCATGCCTTTCCAAAGATATTTACAAAGCCCAAAAAAAAAAAAACAAAAAATCCTAGTTTTGCTTATTGATAACTTTTAGATTGTAAAAGAAATTGTATCAAAGTCATCATTAGTTTGGCACATTGTCTTTTTGAAGACAATTATCACAGCTAGTACTTCTTCTTATTTTCTTTTTTTTTATTTATTTAATTGTCAATATAATTACTTCCTTCGACTTTGATCTAAATAATTTATGGTTACGAACCAATTTAACTAATAATGTATTAGAAGTTCTTATTCTATATTTAATTATACATCAGCACTCCCAAATAGGTAGGAAACGGTTTTTTCATATATATATATATACAATTAAATACCTTTCTTCCTAAGAAAAACCTTAATACTAATCAGTAATTAATTAATTAATTAATTACTTGTTTCTTGCTTGATCATTACTATATTTAGTCCATTTAAGTTGATAATGATTCCATTTAATTTACAGATTGGTTGTTAAGCATGATCCAATTGGATATTGGATGATCATATATATTAAGTTAATGGGCATAAATATAAATAGCTAGATGATAGCAATTAATATCTTAACTATGAATTAGTAATTAATTTCTTGTTAAGGTGATCCCATTGAGAGGGGACGTCAACATTGTAATTAGTGGGTATTAAGAAAATTGCTTTTGGAGATACCATGACAACTAACAAGGTTGAAACCAATTACAAGTTCTAATTGATAATGGTTTGCTCCAACAAAGAAATGCAACAGATTAAGGAGTGTATAGAACAAGCAGTCATATACCACTAAAGGGTACAAGGAACAAATGAGGTTTCTTGCACTAAAAAACAATTAAAACAGGTCTGCAACTTTTATTTATTTATATATACGAAACAAAGTGAAAAGGAAATCGTTGACATTAAGCTTTCCATTAGCAATTGCACTATAGTGTTTAAATTTTGAAAGAGAGATGATCAGGTCATATAAGCAGGTAAAGGGATGACAAAAATGATTCCAAAAACCAATCCCTATCAATCACATGGGAACCTGATAATTTGGTCGGCTGTTTAGTGCCTAAAATATTCACAAAATACTCTACCTCGCTGGGTGATTGTTTAATTAATATATATATTGTCAGTTAATTGATAAAATCAAAGACTTTGAGCTTTCTTTCTATTGGGTGTTCCATGGAGGACAAGCTAGGAAATGGGTGCAACGATCTCTGAAGCCACTTTGAAAGAAAAGTGGGCTTCTTAAATTAAGATGCAAAATTATACAAGATTCGAAGAGATTGATGGCGAGCCGGTGCCCTTCACATGGAAGTGATGGTGTGTGTGTGTTTAAGTTTCTTTGTTTGATGTGGTCCATCATTAGCTTTTACTAATCAATTAATTAATGAATAGTTCAAAGTTGGACAAGATAATGGGGTTTTGATTTGTTTAATTAATAAAAGGGGGAGTTGATTTAGATAAGCATTTACTATGTTTATATATATTTAATTATTATTTGTTGATGTTGTTGTTGTTGCATTAGCACCAAAGCTATTACAAGTTTTAATATCACCCTTTTCTCATTTGCAAAATTTTCCTTCTTTCTAAAGGGAAGACTATGTCTTAATTTCTTGAAGACTTAATCTTGTTATATATAAATTCACCAATTTCAACATGTTATGCCCTTTTTATATACTACATTTAAATATTTTCAGGACCAGCATCCAATCCCGTGAACTCAACGCTATTCCTAAATTTAATTAAATTTAAACTTTTATAGAATTCAGAATCTTTGGCCATACAATAATTAAGATTTCAATTATATTATAGTATTAATTGTGTGAGTGAAATTCAAAACAACAATGTATCCATAAGCCTCTTGCATTGCTTGAAGTTGAAGTTGCACAGCAAAAATAGCGATTGAATGAGAAAGATTATTATTAATATTATTATATGGAGAATGGAAAGTGCATGGATGGTTAAAAACAAGCACAGAAATAAAGTGGTACGTGGTGAAAGAAAGTGATTACTAGATAACACGATTAAAGGAGCTTGATTAGCATCAATGAAGGGTGTGAAGTGTGAAACATTAATTAAAAGGGGACGCACATAACTATGATAAATATGTGAGTGCTAATTTGATGAATAAGAAAACATGGATTTCAGTTCCTGGGAGGACAGCAAAGAAAGGAGCTGAAGGGTAGAGGTTAGTAGTAGTAGCGGTGGTGGTGGGGGCAGGCGTTGACTGCTCAAGAAAACGATGGTTTGTTGTATTACAGCCATGAACAGTTTTATTTTTTTAACATATATATACTTTTGTTCGGTTGCTTAAGAGATTGGTTCAACTTGTTGTATATAATCAAGTTCAACTGGAGTATTAATTTATAATATATGGTAAGGTAGTTTTCTTTGTTTGCTTGTGGCATGAACACACAGACAAAGAGAAGGGTTTTCTTGGCTTATTACAAACTTGATGAGAATTGAGAGTAGGGACGAAAGTAACGTGATGACGAGGATATGGCGGACCGTTTGCCCCGGTGATCTGATGACCCTTTCCTTCCACCTTCTTTTTATCAGATTCTCCTCAATTCATCATCTAATCACCTACTTTAATCTGATTTCTCTTTTTATTTATTTATTTTTCTCTCAAATTCATATACATATAATATAAGAGCTGATTAAGGGTTGGGCTAAATTGACAGATAAAATGAGTTGCCAACTTTCAGCCTCTCGTGGGTAGTGACCTTTTCTTTTCATTCTTTGTTTAATCAAGAAAAAAGTATTTTTATATGTTATCATAAGTCAAGTGATTACAATTATTTCTTTTGTTATTCAAAATTTAACACTGACAATATGTATAATGCATTTTTTTTTAGCAATTAGTAGAGATTATTAATTCTTAACACCATAAGGGAAGAGAGAAGCGGTAGAGGATTCAACACTTGAATTATTCTGAGACAACAATATATATAATGCGTTTAAAATAGGTAAAAATATAATATTAATATATCAATATGGTATTTGATTTAGTTCTATCAAAAAGTTCAATTTATTTGCAATTAAGTAAACAAATTTTTAATTTTTTTTGAAATTGATATCAAACAAAATGAGTAAATTTGTGTTTGTGTTTGTGATAAATTTAAAATTTATTTTAATTTTTAGTTTCTCAAAATGTTATTTTATGTATGTTGAATTAATTAAGATGTAAAAAGGGAAAAAGTTAAAAGATTAATGGTATAAAACTTAAGGTAATTTGATATAACAAAAGAAATTTTTTGTAAATGTAAAATTAATTTTACCTATTTCAAATGCATTGCATTTAATAGTTAAATTTATTATATCTAATATACATGTTATATTTTTGTTGGTCAATGTAAAATATATATATTTTTTGGTTAATAGAGAGGTTATATGTTCTAAACATCGATAAATTGCACAATATGAAGCATTCCTCCTCTTTTAAATTGACGATGGCAAAATTTGAATCCTGAACTTTAGGATGCTCTTGAAAGAAATTACCATTAGATTATTTATTCACTGACAATATAAAACATTTAAAATATGTGTTATACATTCAATAGTTTAGTGTACATAATATTTTAGGAGTAGATAAGAATTTCATTTTAAAAAGTAATAAAATTTAAGTTAGTCATGACTAATTGTACCTAATTTTATGAATTTAATGAAGTAAAAATTTAAACATAATATGGATATCTTCGTCTAGCTATATATATACTGATCCTTTGAAATTCATTTATGTCAAATTAGTTTTGTTTCAAGAATTAACCCCTCATTCATGTCAAATTGACGTCTAGCTATATATATATCCTCATCAGCTTCAGTTGACTCAAAAAAAATTTAATCCAGGAGCTGGTATATAGCTGTATGCATAAATCATATTCCAAAGGAAATATATATAGTAATTAATAAGGATGAGAAATGAGGGGTCAGTGGCGGTTAAAATGGAGAAGGGAAGAGGAAAATGGCAGAATGGGAAATGCATTGGATGCAGTGAGCGCCGACATAGTGCATCAAATAGACTCATGGGATTCAGGGCGTGGGCTGAGACCCGGGGGTGAGTGTGAGAGACTCTGACTGTGACTGATACTATGGGAATGCCAAATGCCAATTACCAAATACCCCCAGAGACTACTCATCAACAGATCATAATCATATATATATATATATTTTTTGTTGACAATCATATATATTATTTTTATTTTTTTTAAATTGAGAAATTATATGACTTTAATATCGATAGAATGTATAATAAGAGACAACCATCCCTTTTAAATCGACGACGATAGACATTAAATCCTACATTTCATGATACTATTGGAGAGAAATTATTATTTAACTATGTTTTAACGGTAGATCATAATAATATATATATATAATTAACTATTCTTTATAGAAAAAAAATATATGTAACAGCAGTTTAATTTAATTTAAGTATTCTAATGGCTCGAACCAAACTCTATTAACAATAACATTAATAACCTTCGAAATGTGCCAACAAATCAGAAACAACTCTCACTATGATTAATTCTCTCAAAAATTTCATACTCGAGACACCATTTTTTTTAAATTTATGGACAATTTGAGCCTCTTCTCATCATCATCTTCTTCTTCTCTTTTCAGCATTGAAATTCCGCTCGTGCTATACTGTTGCATTGTTTTCTCTGCAGACTGCTGTTTCTGCCTCTCAATTTGTCAGTCCGTCTTTGTTTATATATATATATAGAAATTGCACATTGTCAGCGCCACCCACGCTACACATTTACTTAGTCTATCTCTCTCATTTAAGCCCACACGCTCTGGTTTGTCATTCAACAACATACAGCACCCTTGACGATGCAGTCAAATGCAGCATATATCGCACTCCCTTCACCCCTTCTTTGTTTTCATACTTTTCCTTTCACTTCCCAGTCTATATATGCTGCTAACCTAGCTAGTTGGTGCCTATTTTTGTAGTTATATTATATGTGTGTAACATATATATATATATTTTAATAGAGAGACATATGACCTAAATTTTAATTTATTATGTCATTTTAGAGAAAAAGCAGGAGAAATGAAAATTCAAATACATTCTCAATTTTCATATATCACACGCTTTACACAAAAAGACCATGGGTATCTCCTGTTTGATCCTGCTTTCACCACCCCTTTGGATTTTTACCCTTGTCTACACGCACAAATTTAAATATTTCATACTGTGTCCAAATATGTTAAACTAGGTACAATTATTTTCACTTATGATTCATTCACTCATTGACTACAAGTACAATGCATATATGAATTAAATATCATAAATTGAGGACGAGTTAAACATCATAAACAAGCCACATTTTACGGGATCATGCCGTGATTTGTACTTATAGATCATGTCTTAACACAGTTAAAGCATATGGGCCAACGAGTTGGAAATTTTTTCCCTGTCCCTTGACCATCTTCCTTGGTCATTATCTAGGAGAAAAAGAGCAGCATGATCTATCTTAGCCACCTTTAGCCAAAAAGTCGAATCTTAAAAAAAACAAAACACACAGTCATACATAGATTATTGTCCTCATTAATCTGTATTTATGTAATTATATTTTCTAAGAACTTTGATGATAAAATAAAATAAAATAACTAATTTAATTATTTGACGAATCAAAATATATAGCTTTAAATTTGAAAATGTTCACTTTTGTATAATTAAATTAGATAATTAATTCTTTTTTTATTTTTTATAAAATAAAAAAAGCATGACTTTGGATTGAAGGAGCTTCAAGACTGTACTTGAATTGAAAGGGAGATAAAATGGGAGAAATAATAATGATTCATGACGGAGACAAGGGTATATTCCGTAACCATGGCGGAAATGCACGTGCGCATGAGACGGATTGGGAACAAATTACCACGGTGCCTGACGTGCTATCATAAATTCTGCCCAGTGCTGCTGCTGCTGCTAGCTGCTGAATATTTTTTTAACCACTTACTCTTTTTTTTTAAAAAATTTGCTAAACTCCAGCATGGATTGAATCTAGATAAAACTATAAAATGATAAATTTATTAATAATATAATATTATATTTGAATGTAAAAAATTTGAGTATATATTTGAATTTTAATGAAATTTTTTATTTAAAAACTATAAGGATTTGTATTAAGAGAATTTTAAACATATCCATAATAAATTTAATAGTTCATTTAACGAGGATTCGAAATGACATATAACTATATCTTCTTTGAAATTTTTATATTTGAAATTTCAATATTTGAAATCTAAAATTTTAAATTAAATACTTGCATCCAAACACACTTTTAATATTTTTACATACATTACGATTCAAATATAATAAAATATTATTTACATGTAACAGTGCTTTGATAAAATCTAATGATTGTTGG
Organism: Mallotus repandus; assembly: GCA_949671775.1. Taxonomy (NCBI): domain Eukaryota; kingdom Viridiplantae; phylum Streptophyta; class Magnoliopsida; order Malpighiales; family Euphorbiaceae; genus Mallotus; species Mallotus repandus. The sequence goes on from CATIWM010139463.1 coordinate 37,151, forward strand.
TTTTTTTTTTTTAAATTGAAAAGTCTTATGACTTTAACATTGATGGACTGTACAACTGGGGGTAGTCATCCCCTTTTAAATTAATAACGGTAGGAATCAAACTCTGCACATCAAAATATCCTTAAAAAAAAATTATCACTTTACTATATTTCCTGATGTTGGTTCTTTCATCTTCTTTTTATTATTGCAACCAGCAGGTGGTTAATTAATTAGTTTTATTGCCCAATTTGTTTTGGGAATTTTAGAGTATACTTTGGTAATAAAAAAAATTAATGTAAAAATGTGCTGCAACGTTAAACTGTTGGGAAATTATGGAGATGGATCATGGAGGAGTAGCAATTAAATTCGATATTCATGAAAGTGATGGATATGACTCATAGCATTTAATACTCATCAATAATTGTATATGTGTTTCAAGCTTATGAATATTTCAACCAAATTCTTAGGCCATCGTTTTCCAATTATGTTGCAATGAAAATGCTTCTAACCATCTTAAATTCTGGAAAATTCATAACAACATTATTAATGCTATATCTACATTTAACAAGCATTTAATGTTCTCATTTTTTTCAATGTTATTTGTTTTTTTGAATTTTACTACAAAATAATTTAGAAATTAGAAGCTCTCATTTCAATTAAAATATAATTTTTTTTTAAAAACTTCAGTTCTCCTTCTTTTTGTGATTTTTTATACAATAATAAATTATTTTAGACATATGATGAACATGATTTTATTTGTTCAATTTTAAAATTTATAATCTTTCTAATGCTTTAAAGGTATTGTGGACATCCGGTTCGGTCGGCCTGCGATAGGGGATGAACTTTGATTGTTCAGTTTGATCGGCTCGCAACAAAGTCTGATGATGAAGAGTTTGGCCTTTAAATGCAAGAAAAAATCCAAATTCCTCTTAAATAAGCCAGGTCCAATGACCAGGCCTAGGACCAAGCCCAAGCTCATGGCCCAACGTTCAAGCCCTAGCCTGAGGGCTGAAGAAGCGATCGCCTCTTTACCAACAGGCGATCACTTCCTGACCAGGAGGGTCAACAGGCGATCGCCCCCTCGAGGTGACAATCGCCTCTTCAACCGCTCACTTGTTGCTGCATTCCCACCACCTCACCTCTCTGCTTTGGGACATGCATGGTGTATTTTTTGAGAAAAAATGAGGGCTAGAGGGGATGGTGATGGGAAAGGTGGTAGGGTTATGATGGAAAGCTTTGGGGGGAGCTTAAATGGGGATTAGCAACCAAGAAATTGGAAGGAGGGGATTTTTTTGGGACTAGGACTGAAAGAAAAAAAGAGAGAAAGAATAGAGGAGAGTATTTTGGGGAAGAAAAGGGGACATTCTTGAGTCAAAAGGAGGATTCAAGCTTCAAAAACCATTTTTTTCTTGAAGAAAAAGGGTATCTTGCATTGAAGTAAAGTCCAACATTTGAAGCCAATCTCTGAGGGAAAATCACTTTGAAAAAAGCTCATATTTCAGTAACAATCTTTATACTTTCAATCTTGATTCATAGATTTATATAAAATTTAAGTCATTTGCTTGTTCTACATATTTCTGTGTTTATTACTCTTGCTATACCACACTTTAACGTGATTTGTTGAAGTGTTAGGGTTACTTTAAGGTTTTGAATATTTGTATACATAGTTTACTTAAGGTAGAGGTAAGCTTACTGTTTTGAGAGTCATTTGTGCCTGGTGATCAGGGAGGCGACCGCCTCCTTACCGCTAGACGATTGCCTCTCCACCAGAGAGCCAAGAGGCGATCATCACTTAGATAGGGTTTTGCACGAGTTTGTCTTGTTTTTATATAAATTTTTTGATTGATTTCTTCGAAAACCTATGTATTTTGTGCCTTTTTGAGTTATTATGCATGATTACCACCCATGTAGTGGATTGACCTTAGATATTTGTTCATTTTCTTTTGTATTTAACTCAATCTATGTATTAACTTTATGGATTCCTTTTTTGTAGGATTTTTTGTACTTTGGGAAGTTTATTTTTGCCTATTGCAGGAACTTAGGATGAGTTTCCACTCAAAGGGAATTGATTCCCTTAATTAGTTCTTGAGAGGTTTTTATGACAGTTTATTTTCAGTATATTTCTGCTTTATTTTCCGTATATTTTCTATTTTTTTCTCTTCTATTCGAAGTAAAGTATTGTAATCCTTAATCCTTTTCCTAATTTATTTGGAATGAATGGTTGTAAATTATTATTTTCAATGATTATTGGGACTTAAATGCATGAAATGAGATTAATGTGCTTGGACATTAATGTAAAATTTGACAATTGATTGAAAGCAATTGTAATTTGCATGTTAATAGAGAAACAATTGAATAATTAAAGGTAATAAAACATGAAACACAAATGGAGGCCGACAGCAAGGTCGGGTGGGCATTCAAACGTCCATACCCTGTTTCCGAACCCGTTCTCTAATGATGGCTTTTGTGAACCTCCGTGGAATTCAATTGTTGTATAAGTGTGTCCTAATTTTTATCCGGGTGGTGACTCCATCTCTGTTTAGACTTAAGACCAATTTCGTATTTTTTATTGGGTCCTGAGCCCACACAGTGCCGTGGTCGCCAACACTTGAGTGCGGGCTAAACCCCGCCACCTACAGGTATATATATATATATATTGTTTTTCAATTGTTAGATTAACCGAAAAATAAAAAATGTTAATTTAAAATTTAATACAAAATAAAAAATTATAACTTAAAAACATGTAAAATACTGATTAATCTATATATTAACCATGACATTATAAAATAAATCACTATTTTTAAACAAAATTACTATTGTAAAATGATTTTATTCATATTACATATATAGCCCTTCTTATTTATCTCATTTCATAAAATATAATATTTTCAAATGAGAATTTTAACATTTTTAATATGATATGCAGTGGAACATAAATTATTTTATAACGAATTTTCTCGTTGAATACATTTCATAATTTTTTTTATTACAACTTTATAAACAAACAAATAATTAATAAATTAACAATATACAAAATTATTTTAATTCATTTCTGATGTTTAAATAGGAATATCTCATATTTTAAACATTACAATTAAAATAAATATGAAGTGGTAGAAAATTAAAATATATTGTTGTAATTATGTTATAAAAAATGTTTCTCATTGTTTGTGATAGAATAAAAAGAATGATTCACAAAATAAATACAAATTTATTACGTTTCGTTTGAACTAGAAAACATTCAATTTGATCCCAATGTGACAATATTAAATTATAAGATAAAAAAATAGAAAGTGGTTATCTTTTAGAATTATAAGATAAATCAATGATTATTGGACTATATAAAATCATACTTTGTTTAAATAATTAATTTTTCTATTCTTTTGAAATTGAGAAAATACAAAATAATATATATATATACACATATATATAAACATTTAATTGATATATTTGAAATATTCTATTTTATTTATATTTCAAAATAATTAAATAAATATATATTAATTTATAGTATGCACATCACTCAAATTTACAATTAGCTCATTTTAATTTTCGATTCACTATTTTTTTCAGAGTTTTAGAAAATGTTCAAAAAATGATAAGTTAATATTACCTTTTAAAATTTATAGATGTAACAGTCATTTTAAAATAAAAAATATTTTATTTGAGAGATAGAAAAATTAACTAACTAATCTAGTGCAATAATTTTCTTTTTACAAATAAAGATATAAAATTAGAAACTTAAGTACAATAAGTAATATTTTATCTAAATTAAACCATATATTAGAAGTATCAATGCCTATAAGATATTGTAGAAAAATTCTGTTAAGGTGTATTAGAAAATTTATAATTCTGGCAACTCTTATCATAAAAACTATTAATTAAAAAAAAGAACCTAAAATGTGGAATTTTTCACTTTATCTGCCCCTCAAATGATATGTCAAAATCAATCCAATTATAACCTAATTAGCATATAAAGAGGATATTTTCCATAATATTATAATTAAATTCAGGTTATGTAAGAATATTTTTCCAGTAATAGATTGTTCATATATAATTCATTTTGGGCGGGAGAGGTGAATGAAAAGGACTAATTGTGTATCATTATTTGATCGTTATAATTTCAAATTTTATATATAAAAAAAATATACTGAAACAATTTTATTTAGTTAAAATAGTCGATATTCATATAGTTTAGGATACTTAATAAATATTAAATGTAAAATAATTTTTTTTTAATTATTTTAAATGTAATACATTATACGGTTGAATTTATAATAAAATAAAATATTTGTTTTTATTAATTAAATATAAAATATTTAAAATATATATTGTAAATCTATAATAGAATGTAATACACCCAAATCCCCTTTAAAAAAAAATAATACTCCAGTATACAAAGAAATTGGGTATTTGCAATTGTCGGATTCCTATAATGTAGCGGGGCAAGTGGATCCGACTTGGCGATAATAGAAGAGGCGGAGCAGAGAGGGCCAAGAAAGAGAGGGAATTAGGGAGCAGACACGTCTCATGATTGGCGAAAAATGGACCCCAAAAGCGTACACATCAACGTCAATGCACCTGCATTCCTCCTATTTCTATTCCTAGAATCGAGAGTCGCCCTTAAGACACGCACTGACCCATTTTGTTCGGGTGGGTCCTTCCCCAATTTCCCATGACCCACCACATGGATCACCCGCCATTTCATTTCCCACCTATTTACTATACTGCCATTCCGGCCTTTCCGCACTTTCTTCCATCTGGCCGTCATTTTTTTTACTCCTCTCCTCCTCATGACCAGAAACAGAAGAAAGACGGTGAATAATTAGTGTAACCGTCTAAGCTAAATATGGAAGTTGCTGCATCCTTCCATAGCTAGCTAGCCAGCTTAAGAGCTAAAGTCTTCAGTTCTTTTGTCATTTCCGAATGGCTCAGCATAACGCCTTTCTTTCATGAGAAAAACAGATATTTTTGAGCCATCCAAATTCAGTTAAGTCAACATGGCATCATTGCATTACATTACATGCATGTTTAGACCCGGCAAGAAATGGTTACATTATATATGGATTTTAACAGGAAATGTATGCAAATGATGATTAATCAATGTTTGAAGCTGATGTCCTATAATGAAGCATGAAACTAAAGGAGTACATAGCAGGAATTGAAGGACAAAATGATCTTATAGAGCAGGCTTTTAAGACATGATCTGGGAGAGCAAAGAATGAAAACATGGGGTGTGCTGGGGGGCCCTATTTTTCTAATCCTATGGGGTTGTGTGTGTGTGTGAGAGAGAGAGAGACAGAGGAAAGAGTAAAAAAAAGGATAGGACCCACTCACCGCCCATGCGCACGCTGTCTTACCAAAACTAAACCCATCATCGACCCGATACCCTTGGCCTAACCCTAACCCAACAGCACTCCTATGCTCCAAAAACCTACAAAGAAGAAAAAAAAAAAAAAAAAAAAAAAACAAGAGATACACTGCCCAAAAGCCAAAAGGGCCAAAACTCGAGTCGACCCTTTTCTCTTCCTCTCCCAGAGACTCACTTTCCTTCTTTTTCTCTCTTACCTTTCCCCTTCATTTTCTCCTAAACCTTTTTTAACCAGTAAACTTTATCTTCATATCGATCCCTGAATTATATTTGAAACAAAGAAACACCTATGCAAAATCAAGCTTTTCACTCGCATGAAGGGTAGAGATCATGGGAAAGATACGGGCTTCTTGATTCAGCTCAAAATTTGGTGGATATGAAGTTCAAAAATATATTTTTTCCCCTTATCCAGTGAAGCTAGCTAGCTCAGTAGCATTCGATCTATCAAAACATCTCCAAATATAGCAAAGAAACAAAGACAGTAGAAAGAAGCAAAGTGACAAAGAGCCCAAGAATCTCTCTCTCTAAATCTAATTTTGGGTCTTTTGTATATTGAAGCTGATTAGGGTAATTAATGGATCCAGTTGCAGCACACGGGCGTCCTCTTCCACCTCCTTTTCATACAAGAGATCTTCATTTGCCCCCACACCATCAATTTCAACACCACCAGCAACATCACCAGAATTCTGAAGATGAACAAAGCGGTAACGGTAGCTTACACCGCGGTCAAAAGCGAGAACATGATGAAATCACCACTCCTGAAGGCAAAGAATTAGTCCCTATAATTGGAAGCGATGGAGAGATCACGAGAAGACCTAGAGGGAGACCTTCTGGGTCAAAGAATAAGCCCAAGCCACCCATCATAATCACAAGAGATAGCGCAAATGCCCTCCGATCTCATGTAATGGAAATCGCTAGTGGCAGTGATATTATGGAGAGCGTATCAACTTTTGCAAGAAGAAGGCAAAGAGGAGTTTGCATTTTGAGTGGAACAGGAACTGTAACTAACGTTACTCTTAAACAACCAGCTCAACCAGGAGCAGTTGTTACTTTACATGGAAGATTCGAGATTTTATCGCTTTCAGGATCGTTTTTGCCACCTCCAGCTCCACCAGCTGCATCTGGGTTGACTATATATTTAGCCGGTGGTCAAGGCCAGGTGGTTGGAGGGAGTGTAGTAGGTCCTCTTGTGGCATCTGGTCCGGTGGTGATTATGGCAGCTTCTTTTGGTAATGCAGCGTATGAAAGGCTGCCTTTGGAGGAGGATGAAGGGCAGGTGGCTGTGCCTGGAAGTGGACCTTTAGACTCAGTGGGGCAAACGCAGCAGGAGCAACAACCGCAGCAGCAGCAGCAGCAGCTAATGCAAGATCCAAACCCATCTCTATTTCAAGGGCTGCCACCTAATCTACTGAATTCAGTGCAACTTCCAGCGGAGGCTTACTGGAGCACAGCGCGCCCTCCTTTTTAGTAACATCAAAGAAATTGCTGTTGTTTTTTTTTTTTTCCTTTTAACTTCTCGTTCTTTTGGGCCTTTTGTTTTTCTTCACTTCTTAATCATCAATCTTCATTCTTCTTCTTCCTTTTAAAAGTTAGGGTATCTTTTTTAAGATGTTGGTGATGGTGGATTTTCATATCTGCCTTTGATATTGAAGAAGGATGTACAAATTCTTATGAGTTTTTTTTTTCTTCTTCTCTTGTGGGTTAATTTGTTTTTTTTTTTTAATGTCAGAGTATAGCTTTCCTCTTTTGATTTAGCTTGAAGATGAAGCAGTAGTAGCAGAAGATGGCCTTTCAATTCTTTTCTTTTTTCTACTCATTCTCATCAGTTTCAGTTCTGATAACTTGCCTGATAATTCATCGTTCTTTTCTTTGCTGAAAACTGAAAACAATAGATTTGCTATCTATATATATACATAGTCATCTCTCTTCCCTTGATTTTTTTTTCTCTTGAAAAGAATAAATACAATATAATTTCAGATTCTGCTACACAATCAAAACCCTTATTTGCTTTTTTTAGAAAATAAAATCAAGAAGGAAACATTCAAGTTTTGGGTTCTTAGATTTTTGCGGATATATAGATATATAAAATACTTTGATATTTATTTATTGTAGCTGTTTGCTCTTAGACGTGTATATTTTTTTTCTTTTTATTTTCATTACCTATTGTCTTTCTTCTACATCGATCGCTGATCCTTTAAAAATATTACACCCAACGCTCTAAATTAACTGTTTTTCATTTTTCAACAAGTAGGGAAGATTATTCTTGTAAAATCTTTGATAGCTATAATTACTTTGACATAATAGAGCTAATTATGTAGCAGTGTGTAGTGTTTAGAGGGTTGGTGGGTGGGAAGTGGCGAATCATCACTTGAAAGAAATTGGAGATGGTGAAGTTATGGGCTTAGGTTGAGCTGTGTTTGTTTGTTTGTTGGTTTGTTTTGGTTTATTATATATATATGAATTGAATTCTGACTGGTTTAGGGTTTTATTGAACATTATGGAAGCTCTGCAGAGAGATGAACATTGGGTAGTGAGGTTTACACGTGCACTGCTCTGTAAAAAGCTCCTTTTCGAGGCAAACTTACACCACTTCCATATAGACATATAAAAGAGGGAGCGAGGCAGCAACAACGAAGACAAAAACCAACCTCGTCAAGCGTTAAAGTTCCTCTCTTCCTCTTATCTCTTTCTCTCGCCATACAAGCAAAAGACTGTTCTGAGAGAATCGAGCATTGCAAGGTAAGCAATTTACAAAAGAAATTAAAGAAAAAGAACCTTAACTTTCTTGAAACCCTAGCCATTTTCTTTGCCCATCAAGCTTTTACAAGCTAATCAACATAGCTATTATACATGTATATCTCACCATTTCCTTTGCTTTGGGATTAATTGTGACATGTTAATATATACCCCTTTTCTCATCTCAGAGTTTTGTTTCTCAGTAAGAATAGGTTTTTGTCTTTTACTTTTTCTTTTGTGAACATGAGTAACAGTAGATAGTCGATTTCTTTGTGTATATTGAATGTGTTTCTTGTCTGTTTGAATCTTCTTCATCACTGTTGAGATTTGATTTCATTTACTGCAGCTCCATATACACGTCGTCTTCTCTCTGTTAGAACATTCATTGACACTAACTCCTTTTAGCCAAACTACACTGATCATGATGTCGGAGAAAGACTTCTTCTTCTTCCTCTTCTAATGGCGGTCATTATTAAAACTATTCACTACATTAATATATATATATATATATATATTCCTTCAAAACAATCATGTTCTGATGTTTAACGTGTCTTTAAATTATCATACTGTCATCTTAATTATTTTTTACAAGTCATATACATATATATATATATATATATATTCTTTCATAACTATATATTATATAGTTTTTTTTTTCTTGACTTTGCTACAAAATGATTGCTACATTTTATTATTATTTATGATGTATCTTAGCAAGAAATTTATAAATGTATTTATTTGTTTTATTAGCTTACTTTTTTCTTTTTTTTAAATTTCAGTTTCAATAACATTTTCTTTTACTAAATATATATATTGAACAGTACTATATAATGTTGTGAATTTAGTGTGTACAAGGTTTAAAATCCTAAAAATATTATAATGATAACAATATTAATGTCACCTAGATTTTGTACAAGTTGGAGGTGATTATTAGGTGGACCATACCTATTGTACTTTGTGAAAAATGCTATTCTGGTTCTTCATGATTAACACATCCTAATTCTTTGAACTACTCTTCAATCATTAAATGTAACTATAAAATATTAGGACTCCATTCTTATAATTATGTTTGCCTTTTGCTTTTTTTCTTTTTTCTTTTTTGGTTGCTATATGTCCCATGAGAAAGAGCTACCGAAATGATGTCTTTATGGCAATCCCCACCTCGAAGTTGTTCTCTGAATTATATCAAACTTTCAAAGGAAAGAAAAAAAAAAAAACAATTAATTTGCTTCTCTCATCACTTTTTTTCTGTAACCCTTTCCTTCATCTCTGCATATGGTTGTAGTTGAGTGCTTAAAAAGATGTCCCACCGACCCACACGCAACGGTGTTTAGGACCCTTTTACTAGGATTTTAATAGGACCCTTTTCCCATGAGTTCTTTTGACCTATAAATAAGTGTCATATATTAATCAACTTCTAAATCATTCATTTGTGTCCCCTTCTCTCTCTCTCTTTTGGCTCCTCCAGCTTCAGAATTGAAGAAGACATGCATGTGACAGGTGCGTGTGTGGATGTGTATATGAGCTTCTTCCGGTTTCCTCTTTGAATGTACAAAGTGCTTTTGCATTGCTTCTGCCCATCTCTGTGTTAATCCCAAAACCTCTTCATGTGTGAGTATAGCATGTGGATGAAATGCTTGTCGGTCGTTTCAATCAGATCACTTCTATGTATGTCATGACTTATTGACTATATGTACTGTACCGAGTTCTTTATAATATTCATATGAAATTTAATTTCTATTCATATATATGACTTTTTTCCATTATAATGTTTTCTTTAATGTATATATATAACAATATTTAAGAAAATAAAAACCAAGAAATATATATAAGATCATAGGGTTTGATATTTGAAAATAGCTAGCTTTGACATGAATTAAAATCAACATATCATGAGACGACATTAGGCGTATGTCAGACTTTGTCTTCAAACAATTGACTCAATGTGAGAGTTGGATGGCCTGAAATTAAATTCTAAATTGAGGTCATGCCATACCCCCTTCCACGTACGCATATTAGACTTCTTTTTTAAGGGTGTAATGTCAATGTTGATTTTAATTTCATTTGTTGTACTTTTGCTTAGGATACCGCGGAGATGATAAAGACCCTCATGGCTTGCATTATGATGGCAGCAACCTAATCAATAACAGTATAACACGTGCACATGACATGACATGTAACATGTCTAATCAACATTAACTACTAATCATAATATTGCATGGCATGTTTATCTTGTTGATGAGTGTAAATTCTAATTTTATTTGTTTAATTTCTGAAGTGTATTATTGGTGTTAGTGATCTTATCAAGTAATAATTACGGGTAGGAAATTGCTATAACGAATACGGTTGGAAGGCCGACAGAAATGGCGCCTGTAGCCCGTCCCTTACCAGTTCAACTTTTAATTCTGGGCCAGCCCCTGCCCAATAAGGTTAAGGACAATAATTTGTGATACGACAAGCTTAGCTAAGTAAGAGCTAACGGCTATATTTATCAAAACCCAGAATTTTCTTGCCATTTCAAGCACATAAGGACAGGAATCTTGAGAGCTAACCAAGAAATTTCATCCCATACGTTCGGCTTTGGCTACAGAAATAAATAAAGACGAATCAATATATTCATTACCATAACGAATCAATTTACAAGCTGAAATTTGGGACATCAACCTATGGCCATGACATAGAATACAAACAATCCGCCCAGCTCATCCACCTACAAAACCGTCTCCCAATACCCTCTTTCCGCTCATACACATTAATGAGCTCAACATGCATATCATATATTACAGCTTCCAAAACCAGATCTCGCCTCCTCACATGAAACATGCGAGGTCACATTGATTCCTTCCAGTATTACACTTTTACAACTTAAATAAATGTGCCTCCCAGTTCTCGTTCAGCATGATGAATCAAGTCTGGTTCTCGAAAAATCTATACAAAGGTGATGAGAGATTCTATTGGATGGGCCGAGTCATAATTGATACCCTAATTACTCCTTCCAACATTCAGAACTCTATCCGCAACCGCCTCATCTCGGCCTTGAAGGTAGGGCTTGAATTCAAAGTTCGACGAGCAAGACTCCTTATGTCCTCCCTAGAACAGTCCCGTGAGATACGAACTAGCTCCCATAGTGCACCTCCACTGATCATGTCCTTTGCATTGACTTCTGAAATTCAAGAAATCTAATATTACAAGAATTGCATTTAAAAGGCCCTTTTTTTTTTTTTTTTCAAAAGACGAGGATGTTGCACTTACCATGCTGTGCCAAGTGGCATATAGCAAGCTCAATGTGGCGTCTGATCGGTGCAGATTCATCATTAGCATTTTGTACAATCCACGGAAGTGCACCATCTTCTATAAGAAGGGATCTTCCATTTTTTATACCTGTGATTCATAAATACATTGTAAAAGTTATGTAAGCTAGAAATATCCAAGTCTAATGACCTATTTAATGAAGCAACTGCAGGTTAAACTCAAATAAACCAGTCCTTGTGTACCTACAGCACCAAATAAACTGTATTTATTGTCTGTATGCCAGCCGATACGCGCATGATACCAAATTTACGAAGACCATTTCCATTTCCATTTCCATCATCATTATCATGTAAAAGCACTAGCATGGAATGCAAAAGGCACAGCCAAGGCTCAAGGAAATGGGATTGCAGGCATGAGACAAAGGACTAACCTTGTGTGGATGCACGGGACTCACACTTTGCAAAGTTTGCAATTCCCCGTGCAACCTGGGACAGAACATCAGGATGTCCACATCTCACCATTCCTAGCAAGGCTTTTATCCCACCTTCAGTCCTTAGCCTCATTTGTAGCTTATCTGCAATTGAAAAGAATAACCAATAAATGCAGGAATACAAGGACAGACCCAGTTTAAGACCATAAATAAATGCGGTTTCAGTTAAAAGGCATAAAACTTAGAGAAGTAATAAACTGGTAGATGCGGCAAACATATTTTTCGTTTGATGGCAATTTCGATACGGTTAAATCCTAAAGAAATTAGCATTTGATATTTTACGTTAAGCATCAATGGCGGAAAAAGTCTCAATTACAACCTTAATACAAGCTTCTTGAAGTTGCATTTTAATATATACAGTTTGATGTCTCCTAAAGCCTTCCTCTAGTAGGAATACCAAAGATTAAGATCACAACAGAAAAAAATTATGAAGAAAAGTTTGCATGGTACCATTTCCACAAAGATTTGCGATAGCTCCAGCCACCATTCGAAGAGTTTGAGGATCCTCAGCATCAGCTGCAGTTATAGATAATAAACTAATCCCTCCTTGGGCCATTATAAGCTCTTGATTAGCTTCTGCAGAGAGTGTTATAGAACACACAAAAACAAAATACTTAAATGGAACAGCATTGAAGCCCTTATGCAATATCCATGAATTAAAAGATAAGCCTTTGCACAGCAGAAAACAAAACCAAGCACCAATAATAATACCATTCATTGCAAGATTGGCAATTGCACCGGCTGCAACTCTGCGAACCGTTTCATCCTCAAAGCTTCTAAGAAGCATCAGCAAGGAAGTAAGGCCTCCAGCTTCAACAATCCTTTCCTGATTTGCTTCTATTACATGCATGTGGAGCACACAGAAGTTAAGTAACAAATCCCCATCACCATTTAAACCGCTCAGGGGGTTTAAAACCGAACAATATATAGTTGCATTAGCCAGTGGTAATTTCATGTCAGATGATTGCAATTCAACATTGAAGGCCAAGTCCAAGGCATGAAATAAGCATTTTTAAGGCAGACTGTCTATTACTGACAAGCATCAAATAATATGATCTAAAGTTGATAAATATGATAGAAGAAAGAAAAGTAAATTATTTGGCTGCAAATCAAAAAAGGTTTTTGCAAAGCATTTTTTTCAACTTTCTTTTTCCTTCTTTTAGGGGGAGTAAGGGTTGGTGGTGACGATTTCGAAGAGGGACTACTGACCTTCAGCTGCTAGGTTAGCTAAAACTTTTACTGCATGAATCCGTACAGTGGCATCATCTGATTCGAGCAATGACAAAATCTTTTGTAATCCAACTGCACAAGTGTATTATTATGAAAACAGTAAGAAACATGTCAACAAATATATCTGGTATTATTATGGGCAAACACTTACGCTACCTTGTTCAAAGAGTGCAGACATTGGTGCTTTTTGTCCATTCACAGTCTCTTTAAATTGAGGATGCTTTACTTGGGATAAGAAAGAATCTGAACCAGAAAAACCATTTCCTGATCCAACTCTATCAAGAAACCTTCTCCTCTGTACACAGAATAAAGAGTAGACAAGAGTTAATATGTGAATTTTTGTAATTGCACTGGTTAAGGGCTAAGGAGGGACAAAGAATGCTACATGCACACATAAACTCAACTTTGAACTAAGATCTGATTGAAAACCTCAAACACTCACATTTCAAATAAGAGTAGGAAATCATCATAGAATAAAGCATATGCAAAACAGCTGCTTAACCTTTCTAAATGAAGTACCTGCTCAGCTTCAAGACTGAATTGCAGTAACTGACTTTGTAGAATCGTAATTTCTTCTTCCAGTTTCTTTTTTTTATGGGCCTCATCCTCCAGAATTTTGTGAAGCTTTACAATCTCTGAATCTCCTCCACCTGCCTAAAGCGTAAACCCCTTACGTTTAAAAAGTCTAAACTTTCCCCTTTTTTGTTGAGTTCAGGAAATTAGTGGGGAGAAGTAGTATTAGAAGAAAACAACAGAATTTAGAAATTTACATAAATCCATACCATAGACTGCATAAAATTCTCTAACTGACCCTTCAGCTTGTTCACCTCCTCTTCAGCTGTCCTTCTTTGATGAATTTCATTTTGAAGCAACTTTTTTATATCAGCAATTTCCTCAGAAGCAGAAGCACTAGGCACCTGCAAAATGGGATGCAGGGAATGGGAAAAGGTCAAGGTCACTGTTTAAACATTTGACTGATCAATGATCAGAAAAGAAAATAGAATGCATCAACAAGTGTGTAACCAATAATGGTGAGAAATAATGCTATGTCATACTAACTTTATTGCATTGCAGATGGCTTAATTTGAGACAAAATTGCTCCTATATATCAAAAGTAAAGTTATGCACAAGCACAATACAAATTTTGAGAAGGAGACAAGATCCGGTGCAACATGTCTCCTCATAGTCACCAACCACGGCAAATTTGAACCCAAAATAACAGGGACATAATAAGATTTGATAGAACAGAGTACCTCTCCATTGCAATTATCATTGATAAAGCCATCACGATCATGCTTTCTCTGATTAGCCACCATTTTTTCCTCCAACTTCTTCACAGATTCCATGTATTCCATCTGGCACTTTAGCCTCTCCTTCTGCAAATAGTAGCATAAAACTCAATAGTGTGAGGGAAAAAAAAAGATTATGATACTTAACATTTAAAAGCCTAAGGAGCTTCCATGACTATTTTTTTTATTGTATATTCAGCACCTGAATTTGTCGTAAGTCCCACACAAAAAGCATTATACCATTGTATGACTATACAAACACAAGTACACCAGCCACAACCAATTACAATTGCAGACAGATAACGTTTGCGGATAAATGATTAGAGATCTCATAGTACAAACAATTATGTTGTTTTAGGCAATATAGAAACAATAAATCGAACCTCTAAAGCTTCAGCAAAGCTCCTTTCAACCTCAGCAATCCGATTTTCAGCTTCTTGATTTATTTTTTCAATTTCATCATCAAAAGCTTTCTGCTGCCTTTCATTTTCTGCAATGAGCTTGTCTACTTGTATTTCAAGCTTGCGAGACAAACTTTTGTAATCAAACTCTTCCTTTATTTTTAACATATTCTCCACCTTCATAGCCTAAAGACAGATGAACTAATAAATACAATCATGAATTGATTTTTGACATAATACACAATGTATTACAGTCATCATAACAATACTAGTGCATACATTAAAAGGTATAGAGTAATTGAGCTCACCCTTTGTCCGAACAATATGGTGCTTGTAGTCTCCCCTCGATGGCGCGGTGATGGGCCAATGGTTACAATTAACGAAGTTCTTGCCGTGCCTGTGAATGACAGAAGAGGGAATGAAATGAAATAATACATGATTAGAAAAAAAAAAAAAAAGATATGTTGGAATTAATGAAGACAAGAAAGAAGTCACTATTATATGAAATTGTGCATTGATGGTAAATCAATATTAGTTGCACATATTTTGATAACTGAATATTTGATGAACTGATTTACCCAGATAATTTTAAAGCCTAAGCATAATGATTTACATGAACATGAAAGGAATCTCACCTCCAAATGAATCTTTGAGCAATCTAGTAAGCTTGGAATCGCGAACAGGCACATGTGCGCTATTCTCTGCCAGAGCATTTATGCACTTTCCTAATGCACTGAGAGAGAGATTGATAGATTTCGCTTCCTCTAGCATATGCCCCTCACTTCCTGCCAAATAAAGGTAAAAAAAGGATTCAAATTCTTGTAAGCAGTGATTCAAAAGCACAACAACAAATTAGAAAAACCATAATGAAAAACACATTGTGCCCTCATAAATGACTAAGCTTCTAGAGTGGAAATGCATTGTGGACCCATAACACATCCATTTCTCATCATCACATAGAAGGTCATCTCAAGTGGACATTAAAACTTAAAAAAAACCTGCATATTTAGATTATCATCTTCAACAAAGTTTTATCTAGTACTGAAGATTCACAAACAAAAGTACTACAATCCACTAAATCCACTGTTTTTTGTTCTATCTCACACAAGGCAATCGTATAATAAACATGGTTCATATGAAGAGAAAGCTCATAAAAAGCCAGATGATATCGATAAGTATATTAGCAGTAACTATAAAAGTTAGAAGTTTCAATATGCACCTGACTTATGAACACGTTCTGAACCTGCCAGATCTACCAGAACCAGCTTGCTCTTCCGAACAAGTGGCTTCACAGGTTTGACCAAATGCGAGGAAGTATCATTTTCACTAGAAAGAGAGTCTTCCTGTCCTGCTACAGACCTCTTAACATGAACCTGCACTAACATATTGAATTATCCATCAAATAGTCTACCATGGAAAACAGACACGTGAACATCAAAAAGAAGAGGCGAATGAATTATTCACCATTAAAATAGCATGACTACGGGAAGATTCAGTATTCAATTTTGTGTTAGCAGCAACTCTATGAGCTTCTCCTAATCTTAGCAGCTCCACAAAACTCTGCTGGTCCCTGATTTCTACAAGAGTTGCCCCAGGTAACGAAACATCACCAGTTTTTGGATCCTCCACAATGGCAATATTATCATTAACTGGATCAAGGAGGTCCTGGATGGCCTCCATGTAAAGCTATACACACATGTTGAGAACAAGTTTAGGCTATTTGGAGATTAACAGGGGTATTTTCTTTCTTATACATACATGTGTGTGTCTGTGTAACAACACCATCTTTTATGAGAAATGTAGCGGCAGCCTAATAACCTGCAAATATGAAACAGAGACTGAATCTGTATCCATGGAAACATCAGCTAAAATGTCCTCCATTGCTCGAACCATGATCCCACGAGCGGATGTGTCATCACTTCCCAGGTGTCCGACGGTGAAAGTTTTCCCAGTCCCAGTCTGACCATATGCCATCACAGTTCCATTGTATCCATCTAGAACACTCTAAAAGATAAAATACAACAGTACATTATTGCCATCATTTTTGAATGATGTAAAAACAACACAGGATATGGCTTGAAAAGGTACATAGAAAGAGAAAAAACAGAGCATGACTATAACACTAGTTCGTCAAATAAACAATGCAATGCAACCTATAATTATCCTAGGCACATTATGTTTTCCGGCATTCTTGAATATCTCAGCCATGTGGAATTCAGCCAAATGCAAACTATTCGAAATGAGGAAGTCCTTAGGAAAACTAGAAAAGTTCGTAGCCAAAAAAACAGGCGAACCTCGACAACAGGCTTAGCAACAACTTCATAGACACGCTTCTGCGATGCAAATTCAGTGAGGACCTCATCAAACTCATAAGTATCAGCGTCCCAATTGTTTTTCCGTAGCTTTAACCTTTTAAGCTGAAGCAAAGCAAAAAAAAAAAAAAAAAAAGAAGGATGTATTAAGCAAAAAAAAAGAAAAACTGCTACAGTTACAGAAATGCAAAATGATTAATATCGCCACATCTAGCACCAACCAAAAATGTAAAATCAAGCTAATGCAAAAATAGTAATTGACTAGACTAAATCATACCTCTGGCTGCAATTCCACACAATCGGCAAAATCAGCGTCTGCCATCAATTCTTCTGCATTTCGCGGTCGCAATCTTACCGCCACTCGAACTCTTCCAGGTACTATTTTAGACCATTATAACTCATCATTAGAAACAATACCATATCATTTGCAATCATCAACAAACAGCTAAAGAAAGTTTAATCAAAATTAATTAAATCCTTTAAAAAATCAAATAAAATCCCTATCTAATCACATTGTCCAATTAACAAACAAGCTTCTACATAAAATGATTGACAATACAAGTACAGCACATTAAGTTTTTTTTTTTCAAAAAAAAAAACCCAGTAGAAAAGAATAATATAACCTCCATCGTCAGCAGAGGCAGAGGCGGAGTTAGGAGCGAAAGAACCGGGGACGCTGCGGCGGAGGACGGATCCCGGTGAATGAGAAGGATGGAGTCTGGATTTAAAAGAAGAAGATTTGAGATTGGAAGAAAGAGGTTTTGGTACTCCTTTTTGAGTGCCATTTCTATAAGCACTCGACGCCATTACACTTGCTCTCCTCTTCTTCTTCTTCTCTTCTTCTTTATTGGATTAACTAACAGTAACTACCAGGTAACAAACAAGTCCTTAGAATCTACAGGAAGAGTATGAGTATAGTGCGTGTGTGCTTAGATTTGGGGTTTTAGTGTTGGGTTACGGTGGATTCAAAGTTCAAACAAAAGTCATGATGAAGAAAATGGGTCCCACTTTCAAGCAAGAGACAGGGACGGTCGCAGCTTCACTGGCCCACATTACTGCATTTTTCCTTTGAATTTTATGACCGTAACATTTTTTTCTCCTTTTTCTAAACGCCGTAAAGCTGTAACTTTGACTCAATGGACAAGTAACTATTTTTAACCCACACTGTGTGGTGTGCTCCCTGCGTAGTGGATCCATTCATGTGCCCCGGTTTATTCGGCCTACTACTGCACCGCCCGTTGCCCGAAATGACCCACTTCCCCTCTCCGCCACCTTCTGCTCCATTTAGCAAAGTGGGCTCATTCAGTTTAATACAAAATTAATTTTTTTTAAAATTTCGATAATTTTTATAAATTATATTAAACAAGTGATTATGGTTTCTTAAAAGAGTAAAATTTAATTAATTACTCAATAATTGTTGGTTTCTTAAAAGAGTAAAATCTAATTAATTAGACAATAATTGTCCTTAAATTATCAAGGGGATGGATGTATGTGAAGTAATGTCATTTTTCAGTCACTATTTCAACTACTCTTATATACTAAGATATTCAAAGTGGTCCTATTGATCAACTTATTTCTTTAATATATTTAGTAAAATTGGATCTATAGTCAATGGAATATTTAAAGTTTGATGAGTTAATAATTGCTCAATTATGCAAAGAGATTCTAGACATTACCTAAATCAATGCTATGATTTTTTTTTTTAATATTGCAACTGATGTTGGGTAGGCCCAATTCTTGCGGGACTGATCGAACGCAACGTTTGGATAGAAAACAAACGAGCTGACGTACCTATTAATTTCTTCATCTACATCAAGATCAATCAAAAATGACAACCTGTAGCCTGTACTGTACGTACATTAGGACATGATCACGAATTTAATTTAAACATACAACTTTGAGGCATAAACTTCAATGGGAAAATGATGTGTTGGTTAACATTGTAACATGTTGCTTGTCTTTTTATCGCCAACACAATCTCTCACCATTATCAAACAAGAACTGATAGGTACCTGCAGATTTGTTGTTTAACTCCAATTAACATGCATATTGGTGCCAAAAAAAATTGTAGTGCGAGATCGAAGTAGGTATATATTTTGTGCTGAAAATATTAGTAAGATTTTAAGTCTCACGTCTGCTTGAAAGTATCTCATTATTAAACTAATATATTTGTTAATTTATTATATAAATTTCAGTTTACTGAAATAATGGATATCTCATTGAATTCCAAAAGTATTTTGACATAATACTACACATGAATTCAAAAAATCTCAACACTGGTAAAAATTCTTTGAAAATAAAAAGTCTATCAGTCCATTTGTAGTAGAATTATATACTTTTTATTTTAAAAATTAACAGTTATGATTTTATTCTCTTTATGTAATCTAATGATCAAAGCGTGTGACATACGTAAGGTAAGAACGTAAATTCAAACTTCTATTCTCTTTACGATCTCCCTCGAACATGTGAATACCCATTGAATGAAAAAGAACACTTGTAATTGTATGAGGTATGTAATCACATAACACAATGCAGAAACAATAAATCAATTATGCAAGAAACTGCATCAGGTGTGAGGACATGCATGTGAAATTAAAAGAGGATGGTTCAATGTTTGATGAGAAAATAATGAATGATAATAATGTCTTTTGGAGCTGGGTAACTTGGAAGAGACACTAAAAGGAGAAAATTCAATGATCTTGTATTTTCCTACTCATATAAATCTACCTCAAATTATACATATGATACATACCAGCTTTTGGCATGGAGCAGGCGTAGTCTGTATATAGGTATACTCAACTCAGTGGTCCCTCATATGTTCCCAAAAAATTTTCACTTGGGTGTCGGAAGATTAGAGAAACAATTAAGGAGACAAAGATTGTGATAACTGATGTTTAGGTAATACTATCTATTAATGTCAATCTTAAAAAAGGAATTAATCTGTCTCTGACCCTACAAAATTTAGATTTATCAGCAACAAAGCACAATAGCTAGCGTCACTTGTTCTTTTCTTTCATAACATCCAGCATAGGCTTGTTTGAGGATTTGCAGTCGCAGCCCCACATACAAATTCATCGGAGAATTTAAGAAGCCCTCCAGAAGTTTCACCGGTCCGTGGAGATGAAATAGGCCTATCCAACTGGCGTAACAAATCATGTGCTACTTGCCTGCAATTGGGCCTCAACTCCAGACGTCGGATCACACCAGCATGTATGGGCTGTCTTTCAACTGACCACTCATGTCTGCATGTATATATATATATATATAACGGATAAAGATTTCGGTCGCGAATACAAAATAAATAAATAAAATAATTTTATACGTGAAATTATCTTTTTTATCCTTTCAGTTGCATAGAAAACCGATAAAACTCTAAAGACAAAAGTAAAAAAATCATCCTTTTGTGGGTTATAATATATATGATCATGTTAATTTTATAGGAAAAGATATATGTTATGGTGTTAGTATGTCGCTAGTCATGACACATTTATTAAACTACCTTCAGTTTAAATTTTTTATTAAATTATTAAACAATAATTTTTAAATTATGAATGTTTAAATTTTTGCATAATCGATTTATTTGTGTGCAATTTAAATTTTAAATTAAAAAAATAAATAAATAAATAATTTTTTAAAAAAAATCAAAAGAAAGAAAAGATAAGAAGATAATTATAGCTACCATCAACGGTACTATTCATATAAATGGTAGGAACATCATTACTAATTTTATACATTTATATTTACGTTTTGATTTTTAACAAATAATTCAAAATATTTTATATTTAAGCAATAGAAACGAAATACACCTGAAATGGAATATAAGTAGTGCTCTAATTTACATGTTAATTTTATAGAACTCAAGTAATTGAAATCATAGCGGATTGGAATGTATAAATTCAGTCACAGGGTAGTGATTTTTTTTTTTGAACAAAACAGGGTAGCGATTATTCAGTAACATATTTCTTGCTTTGGTGCATAAATCTATTTTTGATAGAAAATTTCAACCCAATAAAAGCTGTTTTAGGAAACACGCACAAGTGCATGTGTTTTCCTTGTTGTCGTTGAAACTGCAAACTACAAAGACACGCTTCTAGCGTATTCCATGTTCAATACATCTCAGATTCTTGCATTTATTGAACAGGATAAAAGTTGCATCGATGTAAACGGACAAGCAAGTGCTGAATCATCTTATCCATTTTTCACCAATACGGTACTGATCTAGCTACGAGTATCTCGAACAAATACTAGATATAGCTACAAACATCTACATGCGTAGACACACAATAACAACCTGTTTGATTTATTGGCGCAGCACCCAGACTTATGAAACTAGTTATAAGTTAAATATTATAAAGGGAAACAAAAAATACAAGCGGCAATGAAAGATTAAACAATACTACTTTAGTAATAAGTGTTGGTCCCTAACCTCATCAAGTAAAGATCAAAGAACCTAGCTAGCCAGTCCATTTTATAGATTTTTTCCTATATATAGATATGATCATCTTCTTCTTCATGCGTATAGCTAGGTAGCTATTTATGTAGTGCTACAAGATTATTGTGATGTGCATGGCTGGTGTTGAGAGGCGGTGGATAACTTAGAGAAGTTGTTCTGGAGCTGAGATAGCAAGGCTTGGTTCTCTTGGTTGAGAAGAAAAGCTTTCTTTCGTAGTTTCTGATTCTCTTCTATAATGCTTTTGTTCTCCATGTATAGTTTCAAGTTCTTGATCTCCATCTCTTTCTTTAAAATCCCTTCTCTTTTCGTTCTCCTCCTGCACCCCATATATAATATATATTACACAATTAATTTGGTTCGACTTCGACACCGGATTGGAGACCTTAAATAATATATATTTGTGTGTGGGTGTGTGAAGAAAGCAATTACCTGCATAGCCGGAGATATTGAAGCTTCCTTCCTGATCTTGATGGCTTTCTACTGCGCAAAGCATTAATATATAGGGGAGTAGTGCATGGGCTCGGTTTTGAAGCTTTCAAAAACATATTTTGTTCCCTTTGAGAAACAAAGATGAAAAGGTACAGCTATAGATATAGTAATAAAAGATATAGATATGGCTTTTGGGCTTTTGGTTCTGCAGCTTTAGATGATAAATGAAGAAGCCATGAGGGGAAAAATGGTTGTTATATAGATGGGGTCTATGTGTTTTTTATGTGCATATGATGAAGAGAGAGAGAGGGGCTTTTCATGGTAATGATGGCAAAAGGACTCATGATTACAATGGCCAGCAATAGATGGGCAAGAATTGCAGGAGGGTGATGAATTGAAGTGAAGAAAAAAGAGGCTCTACGACTCTTCTTTTCTTCAGCCCTTTTGATTACTGTTTCAGAAAGTCTAAAAGAGCTTGGTTGGCACACAGAATAGGACCATTCATCTGTATAATATACCAAAGAGAGTATACGAGAGATGTCCTACATCAACAACTATTCCTAAAGCCGCTTCTTTTTCAATTTTTGGAACTTTCCCTCTAAGTTTCAAATCACTTTTTCTTCTTCTTCTTCCACTACTTAATTACCTTAAAGATCCCAACTTGCTTAAACAGAGGAAAAAAAAAATTCATCAAGTCATCTCTTACATGTGCTATAATCAATATGTATTTGGTAACTTTCTAAGGTTTCAAACTAGGCCACTCACATGGTCACATTTACTCCAGGGTTCACATAAGAGGCAAAGAAATTTTAGTTGACAAAATCAATACTTGATTTAACTTTTAGGAGACAATTAAAATCCAACATAATCATTAATTATGTGTGTTTCATGCTAATAGTGATTCCATTTATATATATACTTCAATTTGGGCAATCAAATCATGCCAATTAGCTAGGTAGAATTATAAATCACATGTCTAGTATCGAATAATCACACAAATTTAAACTATTTTAAAGTTTAAATCAAATATATTTTATAAGAAGATCAAATTTAAAAAAAAATTAAAAAATAATTCTTACTATTTAAAATAATAAATATTAATTTTTTTAATTTGAATCATTGGACTCTAATTTATTCGATTTAATCTAAGTATAACCATAAAGGTAATAAAAATAATTCGATTCAATCTGAGTAGGTTCATAAAAGTATCTAATAATTAATGTAATATAATTACATACACTACCACTAGAATTCATAACATTATGTAAGCAAAAACATCTTTTACCAGTTAATATTTTGATCAATAAAGATTAAGTTAATTAATAAAAATAGATATTAACATTAATAATTTATAATGACTATATTTAAAATCATCAATACATTTATAATGACTATATTAACATTAATGATTATATTTAAAATTTTCAACTTCCAAATACGATTACCCAATACTTATCTGGGAAATGAGAACTTGAAATTTTCTGGTTTTAGAATCTAAATTGGATGTAGCAGCCATTATATATATTACCATTATTATTTTTTTGAAACAATACTAAAAGGTTAAATTTTATAGATAATAAGACAAATAATCATTATATCTTTTGATGTATCGATCAAGAGCATGGCATCTCCAACCCCATATAGTCATATATATCATTATTTGCATTTGTATTATATAAAGGAAAAAAAAAGAATCAAAAGGAAATGGTTGATAACACGTAGTCTCCAATGGGCTATAATAATAATTACTTGCTTAACGAAATCGGTAAGCTCACCATAGTTGACAAGAACATCCACCACCTATGAAAATCAAGACAAATGGGTTCAAGTTCATCCATTAATAATTATTAGATTTAGTGGACCTAGGAAGTCAAAGCCTAGCTACAACTACAAGTACAACATCCCTTTTAAGGTTAATTTACCAAATTATACTGTTTATAACCTGGTTTTGAGGTTTTTTTTTAACAACTAGATATTATAACCTCACTTTATAATGTCCCGACTCATTAGGTTATAAAAGAGGACAATATAATTTTAAATTAATTAACTAGATATTAATTTAATCGGTTAGATTAAGATGTTAAACAAATGTTTCCCACCACACCTTAGGCTATATATCCAGAAACAGACGGTCAAAAAAGTTTGGCCTTAGGCATATGTAGTGTTTATACGAGAATTTTTTTTTAACTTTTTTTTTTTATGTTTGAAAAGCAGAGATATATA
>CATIWM010139465.1:0-13652 GCA_949671775.1 Mallotus repandus
TTACTTATGTCAAATTATTTACATAGTGTATTTTAATACACTTTAAAATTGTTAAGTATATGTATATATATATATATTGTGGTGAGAGTTTAATTATATTTTTATTTTTATTATTTTTATTATTATTATTATTATTATTGATATTTCTTATTATTATTATTATTATTATTATTATTATTGTTACTATTTTTATTGTTATTAATATTGTTATTGTATTTTTGGATATTATTATTATTATTATTATTGGTCTTTTATATATATATGTTTAAAGTTAAAGTTAAAAAAAAAGGACCATGGAGAATTGGACACATGGGTGTCCATTCTCTATGACAAGGAGAGTTTCATTCTGCAGAAGAAAAAATTTGCGGGAAAGAATGGTTTGGAGAAGAAAATTTCATTTTAATACCAAATATTTTTTTTCTTTTCATTTTTCCTTAAATACCCAAACGAACTCCGATCGACCCCAAATTCGAACCATAGACTCCTCTCATCCTCTTCTACCTCCTCATAATTTTATTTTGAAAGAAAATGCCTGAATATTCCCATAATTGAAGGAGACCAATTAGCAATTTTTTTATCATTTTCTACAATTCCGGCGGTTTTCTGGTAACTTAGTTGGTTTCATTTTGTTCCTTTCAATGTCAGAAGTCCATAGCTGCAGACCGTGCTTTTGTTCTACGTTCGTAGAATATTTGACGAATATTTTTAGGTATTTTTAGTTATTTGTGAATTTAAGCTTTAATTTGATTTTATGAGATATAGTTGCTTTGAGATTATTTGATCTAGAGGTTGTGATCTTGCTAATTGTGATTTTTATTTATTTTTTTAAATTTTTGGAATTTTTTGGGTTTGGGGTTACTGTTCCGGACAGTCCCAGGTTGGAAAAGTTTTATATTTTTAATAAATTCTATAGATTATGTAGATTAAACTTCGTAAAGGAAGTTTATTAAAATTATGTGTACAATTTTTATTATGAATTTTCAGAAAAATTAGTATAAATGAGTAGTTTTTATATTTTAGTTGAAATTATTGTTAATTATTATGTTTTGGACAGTTTTTGAGTAATAAATAGTATTAAAATATTTTTTATGAATTATTTCCTATTTTAGCTAATTATTAGTAAATTCTGAAAAATTGTTGAAATTTAGCAAATTATTTGATTTTAATTGAAATTGATGTTAATTATTTGGTTTTAGACTATTTTTTATTAACAAAGGTATGAAAAATAATTTTTGTAGTTATTTTCAATTAATTGTTAATTAGTGATAGTTTGGAAAAAAATATATGGAAATTAAACTTATTTATTATTTTTAAGTTAAATGAGTATTTTATTATTTTTATGATATTAATAAGTGATTTTATTAATTATCTACAATTTATGCTAATTTAATTGTAAAATGAAATTTTATTCCATTTATGAATTTTATTAGCAAATTATTATTAAAAACTAGAATTTTATCATTTATTTGGAAAATAAATGTTTTTAATATTTTTATGAGATATTTTGGTGATTTGAGAAATTATTATATTTTTACATATCTATTGTGGCGTTGGTTCTCGGTTGGGCAATAAGTGTACTTCGGGGGCCCAACCCGAGAAATCGATCTGTGAATATTTTTGAAGTGTGTTTGCATGCAGGTTTGGCTCTACTTTTGTAGAGACATGTCCGTTTTACAAAGGAGACTCTATCGCATTTTCGGTAAAATTTTCGTAAAATGTGACGTCGGGTCAGTCCTAAATTTTGAGTCTTAGTCGAGTTGTTTCCTAAAACGAGTCATTTTTTAGAAATCTCTAAAGTATAAAATTAGGATTTTATTTCTAATTATTTATTTATTATTATTTTCTTTTAGCTGTACCGCGAGCCAGCCCTTCCGGACCAGGCTAGCCGAACCAGAGTGAAGGAGCGTACACCTGTAAGTTATTATTATATGTATGCATGACATATAGAATTCATTATTTGGCATCCATATTTTGAATAAATATGAATTTATTGTTATTTATTATGATTTTATATATGCATACATTTATATTTCATAAATATGATCATACATGCACATATATGTTTTCATAAAAATATTTAAATGCAAATTCTAATTTCGTAATATGGATGCATATACTTATGATGAATTATTTATTTATTTCGATTTAAATATTTTGGAGGATAGCTGCAGAACGTGCTACCTAGTGGGCTACACTAGAACTGTGTGCCCACTAGTATGTTAGAATACTAGGTTTGATATTCGATCAATATTATGAAATTTATGATTATTGAATTATTGAAATTTGTGGTTGAAGATGGTGTGACTGCGGGAGCTCGGTTGACTTAGTGTCTCGGGGCCAGTCATGTCGGCAGTGAGACTGTGGGAGCTCGGTTGACTCAATGTCTCGGGGCCAGTCCACTGTCAATTTGTAAAAGAGAAATATTTTGGTATTTAAGTGAGCTTGTTGGCTAGTGAGGTTCAATGTTTGAGGATGCGGAAATATTAGGGTTCTGCTCCTATCCTCCAGTAAAATAAATTACAAAATATTTTCAAGTATATGTGTGGATTATATGTATATTTATATTTATATAAATATAAATATACGAATATTATTATTGATGCTTATGTGTACATGCATTAGGTTACATGCATATATATAATAATAATTCACTCAGTGAGGTCTGACTTTCCCTCAATTATTTTTCAGGATCTTATAATCAGACCTCGTATAGTTGTTCTCTTCGTCGGACTCTTTCTTCTCCGATTGGTTTATGTAAATTATAGACTATCTTTTTTTGTATTAATTAGACGCTGCAGTAGTAGTATGTATTTGTTGTAGTACGTTATAATAATTTTGACTGAAGTTATGTACCTGTATGTTATAAAATATTTTATTGAGATATTAATATTGGAGAATTTCTTTATAGTATTAAAAGTTTTAAATTCAGGCATATTTGTGGTTATATTTAGTGTGAATGTTGTGTTTAAGGGTTACTACGGGTTCCGGATTCATGTAAATTCCAATTCTTTAATGCCATCATGACTCTCAGGTTTGAATCGTGACGATAACTCTTCATGATATGTGTCCCATGCTTTAAGGAGGACAAACGAAAAACCATCTTATAGAAAATGTTGAGGGATTCCAATTGAAAGTAATAATATTATAGAAAATTCTTATTCTACATTTACTTTTACACATTTGTATTTATATAAATACAATTAAAATCGTTAAATTACTACTTATTTACTTATAGTCATTGATACATAAAAATAATGAATAGTTATAATTAGATAAAAATAAATTCAACGGTTCTAATTGTATTTATATAAGTATAACCATTTGTACCATAGTAAGAGCCTATTTAATAATTAAATTTACAACATATAATATACGTTAATATTATAAATTGCATAAAAATATTATAAAATTGCATAAATAATATATAAATTTTGTAGTTTTTATTATTTGGATTTTTTTTTTTTACAATTGTGAAATTGTGAAATGGTGAAATGGTGTCTTTAACAGTAATTAAAATACTTATGCGACAAATTTTAAATTTTAAACTCATTTAAACACTCTACATTTTCTTCTTTTAACATTATTATTTAGGAATGAAAAATTATTTTTTAATTATTGAACTAAACTCAAGAATACTTATTAATTATTTTTATTTTAATTTAATAGTTGTATTTTAAATTTTTTGCTTAATTTTAATTAAGTTAAATTATTTCACTCATTAAACAAAACTTAAAAATTTATTTTGTAAATTAATTATAATATGTACTTTTTTATTTTAGTTAAGTTATGTTTTACTTGATACTTATTACTGTTTTTTTAGAAATAAATATTATTTTTATTTTAGTTTTATAATAATACTTTACTTTTATTTTTATTTTACTCTAATGATATTATTAAATTTTATTAATTTAATATAATAAGCAAAAAAAATAATGTTTTTAAATTAGAAAAATGAAAAAATATAATATAATATAAAGGACGCATTCAAATCAATTTATTTTTTAAAATAAGATGTATAAACATTTTAAAATATAAAATCTGGTAGAAATACTATTTTAGAAAACTTTTACCAAACCAAATACTTAATCGTAAAAAATATATTAAATATCTAAATAAAAAAATTAAAATATACAGGCATCATTTATATACTTTTTTCATAATTATTTTGCCCTTATTTTATATGGATTATGTTAAAAAATAACTATTGAAAGGGCTAAAAAATTTAATCCCTTTGCAAATGTATTTTTATTGGTTCCTCACCCTCAATCTCAAGAGGGTTAAAAATGAAGATAAAATTTTTATTTTTATTTATTAATTTTAAAAAATTAATTAATTACAAACAAATTTACTTTTATTTTGTAATCTAAATCCTATATTAAACACATTTAACTACCAACGTACTCTTACTATAATTGTCAATCCTTATTTTTTGAGACTCTTTCCTATTCTAGTTATTGCATCACAACTAGATATATTAGATATATTCAAGTGTTTTGATCAATGAAAATGTGACATATATATACATGTTATAAGTCTCAGTAGGGTAAACTGTATAGATGGTAATTAAACGTTGTGTTTGATTACAATTTGGTTACGAAACTTTAATTTTTGTCTTTTTAATTATCAAATTTCTATTTAGATTTCACAAATAGTATTTATAATATTTTTTGGTCCATAAAAAATTTAACATTACTATTTTAGTCTAGAATTTAAAAACAATATATAAATAAGTCCATGTTTTCTATATTCATATACAAATTAATGAAAAACTAAAAAATATTTTGAGGGATGGATACTTTATTTTTGAAATAATGTAGTAAATGTTAATATTTATCTTCATTTTTTAATTTTTATATAATAAACTATAAATTAATAAAATGTTAATACACATTAAAATTATATTTAAATAATTTTTATATATAATTTTTTATTGTTATTAGAATATCATTTTAATTTTTTACTTATAATAAATTATACATTAATAATAAAATATTTGTATATTATATTATATTATATTTAAATAATTATAGAAATGACATATGGACTTATTTGTATGTTATTTGTAAATTTTGGACTAAAATGGTAATATTTAATTGTTTATAGAACAAAAATTTTGTAGCAACTACATGTAAAACCTAAATAGAAAATTGGTAACCAAAAGATACAAAATAAAATTTTGTAACCAAATTATAATTAAGCATAAGATTTAGTGATCATATATATAATTTCCCCCTCATTAGTAATTATAATGCACTTAAGTATTTTGTCTTTTTTAACGTTGATTCAAATGTAGAAGTAGAAAAAAAAAATACACTATCCCTTTTTTTTTTGGGTGTATTGAATTTATTTTAATCTTTTCTACACAGTAACTAGAAAGCAACACTTTCCCAAAAAAACATTTCATAGAAATCTTTAAGAATATAACACCTGTGAAAGCATGGCAACTTGACAGAAACTGAGGAGAATGAGTTCGCTAAATTTCTACCCCTCTGCAAGGCAATAGAAGGAGGTGATTTGGATGGTGTTAAAAGCTTACTTCATGATCACCAAGATGCAATGAATAAAAAAAAATTATAGAAAATGGTTCAACAACACTTCATAGCTACTTTAAAAGGGAACATAGAGCTTGTGCAAGAACTGCTGGAGTTAATGTCAGATGAAACAGAAGAAATTACTGATAATAGGGGTTGTACAGCTCTAGGCCTTGCGGTTGAGATTGGAGCTACAAAAATTGCAGAAGTCCTGGTAAAGAAGAATGAGAAATTGGTTAGTATCCCATCAGGACAGTACTTACCAGTCACAATTGCATGTGAATGTGGCCATAAGGATACCACTTTGTTTCTATACTCTCAAACTTCAGTGAGCTTGCTACTTGAAGATGATGGATATTATGGGGCCACTCTTCTTCATGTAGCTATTTATCTTGAAATGTTAGGTAATGACTGCAAACTTATTTATTCGGTAAATTGTTTGGAAAGTCATCTAACTTTATATGTTGTCACATTATCAAATTTTAGTCAATAAATAAATATTAAGGTATGACTCAATGAAATTTAAATAAAAGTTTGGCAACTAAAGTTTTGAAATTAAATTATATCCCTTCTTTAATTATATATATATTGTTGTTTAATTTATTGAAAAATTTTACTACTGTTTCTTTTCTTGTTTCACTAGACATTGCACTAGATCTCATCTGACATTCTCCACCCTTGGCTACTAGAAGCATCGATTTTGGAACCTTTCAAAGCACTCCTTTGCAGCAATTTGCTTATTTGCCTCGTTTATTCCGCAGTGGATGTCAACTGGTATTTTGGAAACGATGGATCTACTTTTGTTAGTATCTATCAACCTATCTCTTCCATTTTCTCGTTTCACATTTTATAATCAATATTTCATAAAATTTTAATTTTTAAAATTTGACAAAAATATTCTAATTTAGTTATTTATTTATTTATAACTTTAATACAATTTCCACTTTAACCAAAATTGATTAAAAAAATTACACATATAACCATTTAAAAATTACACATTCATTGAAGGTATTCAAATACAATAGACTACTTCTCCCATTGAAGATGTGCGAGTAACCATTATTCTACAAAATGGGCACACACAACATGGAAACAGTTTACCACGACGTATGTCTCTATCGCTCATCTTTTTTTTTTTATCATATCTCTATCGCTCATCTGTATTATATATACTGTAAACACATATAATATTGGTTTTTTTTTTTCAACACAGTGTTGTTTCATCAATTCAAAATTATGGGTTCAAGATTCCTATCATTTTTTGATAAGCTAGCTACACGCCGCATAACAACTTCTAACATAGGCCTCTAATCACATTATTATTACTATTATTTTATATGATATCTTTGATATCTGGTAGCTATGGGAGCTTCAATTATTCTAGAGTTCAAATTGGGTAGACTCACAAAAAAACAAATCTCTTTTAGCACATATTTTTCTCCATATATAAAATTCGAATCCAATAGTTTATTTAAATGATTAGAATTTAACCTCCTTTTCACTTAAACTATTATTTTTGAATTTATATTATGATTTCCTCACTAGATTTGTTTATTAATAAAGGGATCCAACAAATTTTTGACTTAAAGTTGAAGCATTCCTATGCTCTTGCACTTATTCGACACATTTCTGAAGCAATATCAACTCTGAATAAAAGTGAATTCAAAGAAAGAGGAGTACATAGGGCATTCTTCGTTGCTACTAACCGTGGGATAGTTGAATTTGTTACTGCCATGATTAAAGCCAATCCGAGTCTATTGTACCTCTTAAATAAAAATTCTCGGAATATACTTCATCTTGTTGTTCGAAATTGATAAAAAAAGATCTTCAACCATATAATTAGTGCACTTGGACAAAGAAACTACATATTGTTATCTCAATTTGATAGTTCTAGGAACTCTTTGTTGCATCTTGCAGCCATGATAGCACCATCAAATATCCTTGAATGCATATCCGGTGTTGCTTTACAAATGCAAAGGGAGCTACAATGGTATGAGGTGATTTTTCTGAACTTGTATGATATTACAAATAATATAGGGCTCGATTATGATATTGTAATTTATATAAGAGAAAATTATATTTCCCTTTCTGAAGTTTTACTTAATTCATACATACCTCCCTCTTGTTTTAAAATCGATATTTTGCCTCCCTTAGTTTTTATTCTGTTAACATTTAAGGATTTCCGTTAGGGTTAGACCATTTTTTCCGTTAAGTGCTTTATAAAAAGACAAAAATACCCTTTAAAATAGTAAAAAAATTATAATTAATTGTAAATACTGATAATATTTTAGTCCTTTATGTTTAGTAACATTAAATACATACATTACTCACTTATTAATAATAAAGTTCATAAAAAATGAACCATATTATTAACATTTTGTAGTTAATTATAGGTTTTTTACTATTTAAAAGGGCATTTTAGTATTTTTATATAGCACTTAACTGAAAAAGTGGTCTAACCTTAACAAAAGTCATTAAATGTTAATGGAATAAAAGTTGACGGAGATAAAAATTCAACCTTTATACAAGAAGGAGACAAGTGTTAATTAGGTCAAACCTTGGGGAGAAAAATGTAATTTACTCCTTGTATAATGAGTCCTTAAGTATACAAATATGTATCTATACAAATAGAATTAAAACTATTAGATTAATTCTTATTTAATTATAGCTATCAGTATATATGTATATGTATATGTATATGTATATATATATAACAATCTCTGATTTAATTTATATAGATACACATGTGTGTACCACATTAAAATTAATCTATATATAGTACCATCTATTATATTTACAAATATGTATTATATTATATACTTTTAATATTTTGTCATTCAAATGATAAAAGTCTTTTTATGTTAATTTGCGCGTAAATCAAAACATGTATGTACCATATAATATTATCATTTAGCAAGGTATTAAATTATAAAAAAATGAAATATAGAAACCACAAAACTAATTTTCTCACCAGTTGAAACTATAGATATCAAAATTGTTTTTTTTTCTTGATTAAATTCCTAGAGATTTTGATTATTTTATAATTTTCATCATATGATTCAAATTAGGAAGTGGAAAGTATTGTGATTCCTTCATTTAAACTGTATGTCAACGAAGAAGGTTTAACACCTAGAGGATTATTTACAAAAGAGCACAAGGAATTAATGGCAAAGGGAGAGAAATGGATGAAAGAGACAACACAATCTTCTACCGTTGTAGGTGCTCTTATAATCATAATTATGTTCGCTGTGGCATTTACTGTTCCTGGTGGTAACAATAAAAAAAGTGGCTATCCAATATTTTTTCATGAAAATACATTCAAGGTGTTCATAATATCCGATGCAATTTCTTTATTTGCTTCATTAACTTTAGTCATAACATTTTTAGGAGTTCTGACGTCACGTTATGTAGAAGAAGATTTTCTTATATCATTGCCCAAAAAAATGATCGTCGGCCTCTCCACTCTCTTTATCTCCATTATAGCTATGATGGTATCCTTTTGTGCTACTCTTATAATAATGTTGGACGGAAATCTCAACCTTATCATTCCGACTGTGTTGTTGGCTAGTATTCCGGTTACTATTTTCATGTTGCTGCAGTTTCCTCTTCTTGTTGAGATCTTCATATCCACATATAGACCTGCCATCTTTAATAGGAAAAAGAAACATTTTTAATATTTCATTGTAATATACTTTTGTTTTGCAACTTTTTAAATGTCTTCTTTTATTTGTGACACTTCTTTGTAAGATTCTTTTATATATATATATATATATATATATATATATATGATGGATTGAGAAATATTAAATATTAAAAGTATTAATTTATTAAATTTGTAAACTATAATTTCTAATTTTTTCATCAATAACATATTAAAAATCATGATATAGTTACAAATATAGAATAATAGATATTATAAAAATAAAATAGTATTTTAAAATATATTAAAATGAAACACTTCATCTACTTAAAAGTATCACATTAAATTACTAAAATATCATACTTTAACCATAAAATATCATAATATTTTTATAATATTGTAAATAATAGTTAATATCTCTTAAATGTCACGATTTTTTTAAAATATCGTGATTTTATTTTAAAATATTGTATTGTTTTCGAAATATCACCAATTTTTTAAAATATGGTAAATTGATGAGTTTCTTACAAAATATCATGATAAATGTCTTTCTCAACCAATAAATTATGAGCAAAATACATTTACCTCCCCGAGGTTTGACCTAATTCGAACTTAGCTCCCTCTTGTTTGAGAATCAATCATTTACCTCCATCAGTTATGATTCCGTTAACAATTAAGGAGTTTTGTTAGGGTTTTGTGGAAAATTTAAGTTAGTCTTCAAAAATTGGTTGACCAAAGCTAAGATTTTTTTAAAAATACCAAAATTAACCCTATGTGAAACGTTGTTGTTTCTTCTCGTCTCCATCCATTCCTCCTTAACTAAAACAACCGTATAACCAAATAAAATTCATCTATTCTACCTGTCTTGCAGCATCGCCTCCTTAACTTATGATAGATGTTGAGGTTGATAGTAAGAAACTGCCTCTTCTTATTACACCATAGCACTCCAACACAATTACTTTATTTTCCTCTTTCTCTGCAATTTTCAACACTTATATAACAGATGCAGCACACATTTCCATTTCAGAACCGCTTCTATCAACTTCGATATGGACCAGCTGGTCCACACCACTTCTCATTTCTTGTTTTTTAACCTTGTAGTCGGCACCATTATTGTCATCTCATGTCTTAACTCCAGCGTCAGAGCACTGCCACATGAAGAAGTCAAACAACCATTGGCCAAAGCCCCTTCACTCATAGACCGAGTTAATTCCATCAACTTATCATTCCATAAGTTCTCACCACACAACTCGTCATAAGTCTTTGAAACTGTTGACACAACACCGTATCATATTGCACACAATACCACCACCACTGAACTAGAATATCACGTTACTAGTGTTGATCATCATAGTATCATGATAAATTTTTCCAAAAAATAAGAGAGAGAGAGAGAGACAAACTAGTGCCAGCAGCAAAAACACCATGCACATAGGTCTGCGTAGTACCAAGTTTGGTGACAACATCTCCCCCAATCACTGCCAAGGGTTTGTTACGCCTCAATTGGAGAAGCCCCATCGCAAATGGCAAAAGCATAACACGGTTCTAGAAAGTATTAGAGCCGGGGAAATTAAGGTGCTTAGCGTCAGTGCCAGTGGCAACAATGACAGAATCAACAAGGACATATTTGGAATCAACGAAGATTTTAAAAGGGGAGGAAGAGAAGTTAACCTTATTGATTTTCACTGCTAATGATGCAAACACAGGTACTATTCCATGGCGGCGGTTGATAAATTGGGGGAGGAGTTATTGAGGGTGGGAGCGGAGATGGTGAAAATTGGGCGTTTGTCTCATTGTTGGGTTCTTTACATCTGGTGCATGCTCCGGTGCTATGGAGTATGCTATGCGGAAGACTATCACTACTGTTATGGATCTAAAACCTAGTGAGATATGTTGACTTCCTGGATTACCCGAGCATATGGCTCTTACAGACTCCAACTTTAAAACAAGGCAACGGTGATAAGAAGTGTGAGGCAATAGTGACTAATGGAGGAAAGAAGGCGGATTCAATAAATTTGGGGATTATTTTTTTGGATAATTTAGTCTTTTAACATGCCACTTAACAGAAAAATGATGCAGAACTCTTTAATTGTTAGTTAAATCATAATTGAGGGAGATAAATGATTAATTCTCAAACAAGAAGGAGGTAAGTTCAAATTAGGTCAAACCCCGAGGAGGTAGATGTAATTTGCTCATAAATTGTTGTTATACCAGTTGCTAGCTTTGACACAAACATAGGTATGTATCTATAGATATATATATATATATATAACATGGATTTTTCCTTTCATTTTTACATTGTTTTCAACCAATATACCACCTAACAAGAAAACTACAACCACACCACTAATGCATGCTGCACAAAACCAATAAAAAAAACAAAAGGAAACCAACCAAAAAAAAACAAAAAGAAACCATTAATGTTGGTGCACTATATAGTAGTAGCAGCAGCGGTGACCTAAACTTCTTGAAACTTAATAATGGAAGGGTTGATGCAATAATTTTTTTTTTTGAAATTTTTGATTTTTTTCAGGTTGTATTTTTTGCCATGTCTTATTGCAACAATAGAAGACATGGACATATCTTTTCATTAAAATTTTGTATTATTTTTTAACACAATAAATTTATTAAAATACAACGTTTAATTTCTATTTCGTTTATACTTTATAAAACACATATAACTTTGTCACGACCCGAACCGAAGGTTCGTGACAGGCACTATGGATTAAGAATACATAAGGTAACCGAATCCCGTAGCAAGCCTTAAAATTTTTTCGCGGAATTAAAACAATACCTTAACAATAAAATAATAAATGCACAACATTATATAAGCATAAAACAATATTCTTTAATTACATTATTTCAGTTCAGATACAATATTCAAATACAATACAGAATACTTGTAATACAAATCTGAAATTTAACTACTGTAGTGTCTAGAATTTAATTACACAGTACACAATCTAAATTAACATACTCAATGCTGCCGGTGAAGAACGAACTCGGCGCAAAGGAGAAATACTAACAAACTGACTGTGAGGTCCTAAAAAAAATAAATTGAGGGGAATCAGACCTCACTGAGTGAATTAATTTTATAAAATGCATGCTGGTTTTAAAAACCAGTTGTTAAAATTCTTTCTAA
The DNA here is from genome assembly GCA_949671775.1 of Mallotus repandus. Taxonomy (NCBI): domain Eukaryota; kingdom Viridiplantae; phylum Streptophyta; class Magnoliopsida; order Malpighiales; family Euphorbiaceae; genus Mallotus; species Mallotus repandus. Next base: position 12,314 of record CATIWM010139465.1, read on the forward strand.
AATAAAATAGAATAAAATAATTATGATTATTAAAATTATTTTTTTTCTCGATAATATTATATAAAGTCTCTTTAAAATTTCTTAAATCAATTTAATATGAAATCTCGTATAAAACATTTAAAATATTTATTTTGGTGGAAAACTGGTAGAACCCTAAACCATTATTCTAATAGCCTTTCGGCTCTCTTAGTCCAAGTGACTACCGTCCCGAGAGCAAAGCATCAACCGAGTTACTGCCACAGTCATTTCACTTATTCCATATTGGATGTCTCAAGAACAAAGTATCAACCGAGTTACATCCTTTTTTCATATCATTATCGGCCCGAGAGCAAAGCATCAACAGAGCTCAATCATACACATATATATAATCTACTAGATATTACCCGTGCGCACGTGGTCCTAGTGATACCCACTAGGTAGCACGTTCTACCATTATCTCCAAATCAAATTTGGATTATAAATATTTAAATCAAGTAAATAATTAATTCATAAAAAATGAATGAATAAGCAATTAAATAAATAAATAATCATATTGAATAATTTATCTTTTTAAACATGCGATATTTTTTATTGCAAGAAAATACATTAAAATCACGCAACACATATTCTATAAAATTAACTCACAAGTAAAGCGTGTCGGGCGACACGTTCTCTACTGCCCTTGTGCTACCACTCGTGCCCCAGAGTTCTCTAAAATAATTAATATTTATTTAAAATATGCTTGTAAAATAATTAAATGAATTCATGAAATGAAAGAATGACGAAACTAACTCGATCTAAGACACAATGCTAATCAGACTCAGAATTACGACACATGTCGATGTCACGCTTTATGAAAAATCTATCGAAAATTCTGCAGAGTTTTCCTCGTAAAATGGACAACCCTCTACTAAAAGTAGAGTCGACCCTGCAAGAAAACACACTTCAAATATACACATCACGAAACCACACTCGGGTTGGACTCCCAAACTATACAAAATTCCGACCGAGTTCCAAATTCACAATAATCAATAAAATAATATAATTTTTCAATAAATCATAAAATCTCATTTAAATATCACAATTCCAATTATTTCCACAATAAATAGTAAAATTCTAGATTACATTTAAATTTTTGTTAATAAACATATATAATTCAAACCTTATAATTAAATTAACATTTATTGCAAATAATAAATTAAATTACTTAAATACATTATAAAATTTGCAAATAACTCAATTAAGCTTAAAATAATAATTAAACTTATTATTCATATATTTTTCTACAATTGCTAATAATTAACTAAAAATAGGAAATAATTCATAAAAATTATTTTTATACCATTTATTACTCAAATAC
>CATIWM010139494.1:0-21515 GCA_949671775.1 Mallotus repandus
AAAAATATTGAGAAAAATAAATGAAAACAGTATAAAATAAAAAAATTGTTAAAAAAAGAAAATAAAGAAAATGTAAAAAAAAGTACAAAGTAAAAAAAGTTAAAAAAATCAGTAAAAAGGAAAAAAAATGCTGGAAAAAAAAAAAGACAACCCTAATAGTAAGGGGAGTAGGCTATATTTGAAAGAAAAACATTTGAAAAAATATTTTTAAAAGTTTTTCAAGTCAACAACATTTTTGAATTTTTTTTTTAGTTTTTGTATATTTATGTAAAGATCAATTTTTTTTTATTTTCCACTTTTGGAGCAGACCCGTGAGAAAAATCATTACCGTTTTATTATTTTTATACAAATATCAGTTAATAGATTACCGCACTAGAAATTAGTTTCGGTCAATTTGGTTTTTAACTAATGCATACATTTTTTTAGGAAAAACCCATTAAAAAGTCCCTAAATTTTTACGTTTTATTTTGTTACACTTATTTTTATTTATCTGAAGGACTTATTTCACGGAAAAATAAAATAATAATAAAAAGATTTAACAGCATAAAAAATAATAAAATAATATAATAAATTAAATGAAAAAGGAAATTCAAAGAAAACTTTTTAAGGGAAATTATATAAAAAATTCCAACCTTTGAAGTACTTTCAAATAAAATACTATTCAATTTTTTCTTTAAAATCTAACTACAACCTTTAAAACGTTATAAAAAAAACTCTCATTGGATAATTGTACTGGTAACAGGAGATGAAACTGTTTTTTTACGATCCATGGGGCCCATTTCGATGACTGTACTAGTAACATGAGATGAAACTGATACATTTGCCCCCAAATTGATATTTTCTCCCCTCCAATTGAGTGTTTCATTTTGGATTAGCGGGCTGTTTAGACAGATAAAAGTGCAACTTAGTTATTATAACAAAAAATTCAACATACTATGTATATGAAATTCAACTTAGCATATTAGGTATATGAAATTTCAACAAAAAATTCAGTATTACCAGTACAGTCATTCAATAGAGCTTTTTTTTATAACATTTCAAAGGTTGTGGTTATATTTGAAAGAAAAAATTGGATAGGGTTTTATTTGAAAGTACCCCTTAGGGTTAGGGTTTTTTATGTAATATCCCCAACTTTTTAATATGCTCTTCTTAGTTTTTTTGGGAAAAGGTCCAATTTGAACCCTCAACTTTGAGCCAAATCCTTATTTGGACACTAATATTTTTTTTATCCCAAATGGACCTTAAAGTTTTAAAATCAACCCAAATAGGACCTTTCGTTGACTGTTGTTAAAAAAACAATGTGGCAAAGAGACTCCGTTAAGTGGTGAGACGTGGCTTGTGGGACCCACCCTCACTTGCTGAGTCACGTTAACACCACAACCCCTCTTATCCTCTTACCCTCTTCTCTCCTTGTGTAAAAAAAAAAAAAAAACCTAGAAAAGGGCGGTCTTTTTACCGCCTGAAACATCTCCTTAGCTCATTTACAGCTCTTAGCTCACGTCTCTGTCTTAGCTCACTTTTCTCTTAGCTCACATTCTCACCATCGCATTTACATCTCAAAAGTGAAAAACATGACCTGAACCGTAGAAGATAGAGGTCATACAGAGAGCATTTGCTATTAGAAGCTTAAAGTTTATCAAGTATGTACATTTAACTTTATGCATAAAAAAAGCTTTGCATGCATTGATGTTTTAAGATGGATTAGGTTATGAAATAATAAGATTAGTACTTTAATCAAAGATGACGCAGCGAGCGAACATGAAAATAAATAAGGCTAGTACACAACTAAGCCTTAAAAGAAAATAAACAAGTTTCAACACATAAACTTAAAAAAATATGAGAGAAAATTCTTGTAATATTCAATAATCTAAAATATGAGAGAACAAGCCACCTATTTATAGAGTGGCACAACCCAATAACCCTAATTTTCAATAGGAAATAAAAATAAAATCCTAACTAAGATAGGAAAGTCAAATCCTAGCCAAAGTAGGAAAACAAAAAGGAATAAAATAAAAATCCCAAAAAAATAGGAAATAAATAAAATAAAAGTTTAGCAATAAAATATTCTAGGTCTTATGGGTTCTACGTTTTGTTTTGTCTTCAGTCTTTCTACCCGATTCATATACGAGTCAACTAGACGTTCTACATCAGTCCCCTCTACTTGAGAAAAACTCAACCTCGAGTGGTCTGGAATATCTGGATACTGTGGTTCATCAGATGAATAGAAGGGGTAAATATCAGCAACATTAAAAGTCTTATAAATTCCCATACTATCTGGCAAATCAACAACATATGCATTGTCATTGATTTTTTTTAAAATCTTGTAACGACCATACTTCTTAGGCTGCAGCTTATTGTAAGCACCCACTGGAAATCTTTCCTTTCGCAGAAAAACCATTACCATATCATCCACCTTAAACACTTGAACTCTACGATGTTTGTCAACTTCTTTCTTATACGTGGCATTTACTTGTTCAATCTTCTATTTGACCTTTACTTGCACTGTCTACCATTGTTCTGCCATATTTTCTGCTGCTGTACTTAAACCTGGTACTTTTGGTAACTTGATCAAATTAAGGGCATGTTGAGGTGTTTTCGTATAGACAACTAAAAATGGTAACTTTCCTGTAGTCCTATGAATAGCACTGTTGTGAGCAAATTCAGCCTATGCCAATGCCAAATCCCATTGCTTTAGCTTATCTCCACATATGCTATGGATTAGATTGCCTAAAGTTTTGTTAACAACTTCTATTTGACCATTTGTTTGAGGATGGACTATACTACTATAGTTCAAAAAAGAGTCAAACATGTTCCACAAGGTCCTCCAAAAATGGCCAAGAAACTTGCTATCTCTATCTGAAGTTATAGTCTTAGGCACACCATGTAGGCGAACAACTTCCTTGAAGAATAGCTTAGCAACTCCATTAACATCTGAGGTCTTTTTACAAGGGATAAAATGCGCCATCTTAGAAAATCTGTCAATAACAACAAAAATAGAATCTACGCCTCGCTGGGTATGAGGTAAGCCAAGTACAAAGTCCATAGATAAATCCTCTCAAATATTTTCAGGGATAGGTGAAGGCATGTATAAACCTGTATTCTGTGATTGCCCCTTTGCAGTTTGGCACATATAACAACGTTGCACAAATCTCATCACATCTCTTCTTAAGTGAGGTTAATAGTATCTCTCTCCAGCTGCAGCAATAGTTTTATCTCTTCCCAGATGTCCAGCTAGTCCTCCTCTATGCAAGTCACGAATAACCTTCTCTCTCAAAGATGATTTGGGAATGCAAAGTTGGTTTCCTCGCATCAAGTAACCATCATGAACATGAAAATCTTCATAAGGTTGATTCGTAATATACTTTTCCCATATCAATTGAAAATCATCATCAGTTCCATATTCTCCTTTCAAATGCTCAAAACCCATAATCTCGTGACTTAAAGTGATAAGCAAATATGCATGCCAACTCAATTCATCTGCTACCTTATTCTGTACTCTTGACTTGTGTTTCAATTTGAAAGGAAACTTCAGTAAGAATTGTGCCCACCGAGAATGCATATTTTTACTGATTCGCTTCTGGCTATTCAGATACTTCAATGCATCATGATCGAAGTACAAAACAAATTCTCGCCCAACCAAATAATGCTCCCATGTCCTCAAAGCACGCACTATAGAGTAGAACTCTTTATCATAAGTGGTCCACTTGCGTCTGGCATCACTCGACTTCTCACGAAAGAATGCCACTAGTCTCTTTCTTGAGAAAGAACAATTTTTATCCCTACTCCACTTGCATCACAATCCACTTCAAATAGCTTATCAAAGTTTGGTAGTGCTAGTACTGGGTAGTGCATAACTTCTCTTTTAGGATTGCAAAAGTATCCTCAGCTTCCTCCCCCTATTAAAACTTTCATTTCTTCAAGCACTCATAATTTCTCTTTTAGGATTGCAAAAGTATCCTCAGCTTCCTCCCCTCATTAAAACTTTCCTTTCTTCTAGCACTCTATAATTAGAGATGCTATATTGTTGAAGTTTTTGATGAAAAGCCTATAGAAAGTTGCCAATCCATAAAAACTTTGTACTTCTATCACAATCTTTATAGTAGGCCATTCTCTAATGGCTCTAACTTTATCTTCATCAACTTGAATGCCCTCTGAACTAATTATAAATCCCAAGAATAACAATTTATTGGTTATAAAATTGCACTTCTTTAGATTCACATACAATTTGTTCTCTCGTAGAGCTATCGGCACTTCACAAAAATGCAAGAGATACTCTTTCTCAGATTGACTATAAATCAAGATATCATCAAAATAAACAACAACAAACTTTACGATAAAAGGTTTGAATACCTTATTCATTAGTCGCATAAAAGTTCTTGGAGCATTAGTTAGCCCAAAAGGCATCCCCAACCACTCAAATAATCCTTCTTTAGTTTTGAAGGTTATTTTCCATTCATCCCCTGGTCTAATTCAAATATGATAGTACCCACTTTTTAAAATTATCTTTGAAAAGATAGTTGCTCCACTCAAATGATCTAATATATCATTTAATCAGGGAATTGGTAACTTTTACCCAATTGTGATTTTATTGATGGCTCTACTATCCACACACATGCACCAACTTCTATCTTTCTTAGGCGTCAATAAGGCTGTGACGGCACATGGACTCATACTTTCCTAGATATGTCCCTTTCACAATAACTCCTCCACCTTCTCTTTTAAGATATCACTCTCTTAAGGGCTTATCCTATAATGAGGCAAGTTTGATAGACTGGCTCCAGGAATTAAGTTAATGTGCTGCTAGATATCCCTCATTGGAGGCAACCCATATGGCAGCTCTTTTGGTATGATTTCACTAAATTCCTCAAATAGTGGTTTGAATGCATCTAGATGCTTTACTACTTTCTGCTCCTCATTAGCAGTCATGACTTATTTTACAATCAAAGCATGAACTTCCTTAGCCTCCTTGGGTGCATGCTCTATCTCATGTTTTAAGCAGGTGAGAATAAAGAAAGTTCACCCCTCCACTTTTGAAGTCTTAGAATGAGAACTTCCCTTTATAGGCAACAAGGTTAACTTTGTGCCTCCTTTTTCAAGTTTGTAGATACTCTCCCTCCCTGCATATTGCGTATTAATGTCACATTGCCAAGGTCTCCCAAATGACAAGTGATAAGCTTCCATGTCTACCACATTGCAGTACACCTTATCCTTGTATCTTCCAATAGAGAAATGTACTTTGTATCGTTCTGTCACTTAAATCTTCTCAGCAACTTTAATCCATCTGATTAAGTAGTGATTAGGATGTTTCTCTATAGGCAGTTGCAAGGACTCCATAATATCTCTTCCAATTATGTTCTCACAACTACCACTTTCAATAATCAAATCAAACAAATGGTGATTAATGGTACATCTAGTTCGAAACAATTGATGGCATTGGGTGTTATCCTCTTGTTTTGGTGCTAACATCAATTTTCTCACCACATAAGTTTGCCCTTCATCACCTTCCCCATACTCATCATCATCACTGTCTAGACCGCAACAAACTTCTTCTCTTTCTTCTTCATCTCTATTAATCATGTGGACTGATGCTTTTCCAGAGAGGACAGTCACTAGATCGATGTCCAAGTTGGTTACATTTGAAGCACTTCCTAGGTATTGGCTTAGCATAGGGATTTGTAGCCCTCTGCATCCCCTTTTCTTCAATCACCTTTTATTTTCTAGTAGCTTTATCCTCTCTGTATTGATCATTGCGTGTTGTTACCTCTTACACTTGCTTGGGTTTGTTAATAGACATATTATGATTGTCGTTGTTGTACGTCCTAAGAGATGAATCATATCTTCGTTTGTCTAGCACTATCAATTATGCTTTCAAAGCCATATTCTTTGCCTCGTTCAAGTTACGTAGCACCTGTACACCTATCTTGTCTCTAAGTTGAGGCTTTAACCCTTCAAGGTACCTCACCACTTTTTGGCCTTCACTCTCCCTAAGGTCATTCCTCTCAGTCAGTCTCATGAATTATACAGTATAATCGTAGACAGATCTTTGACTTTCATAGCACCACTGGTATTATTGAAATAAAATTTGCTCATAATCTGGTGGAGGAAAATATCTCCTTAAAAGTTGTTTCATTATATTCTAAGATTTGACTAGTGTCTTCCTTTCACGAAACCTTCTACTTTGTAGCCTTTCCTACCAAGCAGAAGCACCATTTTTTAATTTGTAAGCCACTAGCTTCACTCTCTTCTTTTCTGGAATCTCCATGCACTCAAAAAAATGATCTATATCTACAAGCCAATTAATAAAATCTTCAATAGTTAGATTTCCATTAAAGTAAGGAATGTCTACCTTTAATTTAAAGCCATAAGTATCATAATCATAAATGCTTCTGTTATTGTCGTTATATCTAGGAGGCCTATGGTAGTTAGGCATAAATTCATCCTCCTCATCTGATTCTTCACCATAGAATTGTTGCCTATAGTTGTATGCAGGAACAGGTCTGTTAATAAGTTAGCCTCGAGTGGCATCTTCTTTTGGATGTTGTCTATCACCATTCCTGTTTCTATTGACATCTACTGCCAAGGTACAAAGTTTACTAAAAATTTCATCAAAATGTTACTCCAAACACTGAAATTTATGATCTACACTTTGCTCTAAGGCTCTCAATGTTGTCTCTTAATCTTGGGGTCTAGTTTGCAAGACTTCCACATCATGATCACCGTTATGGACATGACCGCTTACTCTACTATCATCACTTACCATTGGATTGGGCGAGTTGCCTGTCTCTGATACCACCTAACGCTCGAGCAAGTGTAAAAATAAACAAGACTAGTAAACAACTAAGCCTTAAAAGAAAGTAAACAAGTTTCAACACAGAATCTTAAAAAAATATGAGAGAAAATTCTCGTATTATTCAATAATCTGAAATGTGAGAGAACAAGCCTCCTATTTTTAGAGTGGCATAACCCAATAACCTTAATTTTTAATAGGAAATAAAAATAAAATCCTAGCTAAGATAGGAAAGTCAAATCCTAGCCAAGGTAGGAAAATAAAAAGGAATAAAATAAAAATCCCAAAAAATAGGAAATAAATAAAATAAAAGTCTAGCAATAAATATTCTAGGTCTTGCAGGTTGTACGTTTTATCTTCTGACTTTCTACCTGGTCCATATACGAGTCAGCTAGACGTTCAATGTCAGAAGAGATTAGTATTCTAATTGGACATTAGGGTTTAATGAAATAATAAATTTATGGGTTTTTTTTATTTAAAGTGCTACATGTGTGATTGTTGTATATTAATTTTTATTTGTTTAAGATGGCTTTTTTATGCTTGTTTGTCAGGTAGTTATATTGTTATTTGTGGATGGAGAAGCTTTCACAATGAATAATTTTGATATAGACTTTTTGAGTTTGCCGTACATGATGAAGATGTATAATATCGATTTAGGGTATCCAACCATTACAAAGTTATATGCATTAAAGCCTGGAAAGTCACAACATAATGGATTGTATTTATTAGTGGATAATGCAAGTATTATTAAAATGATGAACTATAATAGAAATAAGTTTGGGTTGTGGGAAATGCATATTTACAGTCATCATGATGTTGATGTCCCAATATTGTATAAAGTTAGTTTGCTTGATGATGGTAAATGTACTGAGAATAGCAGAGGAAGTAGGAATCAGGACGAGGGTGAAAATGCAGTTCATGTAAATACTGAAGTAGGTACGCAATGCAGCTTTATTGATGTAGGTTCAAATACAAGCTTTAGTGGGTGCTGTAAATCTATGTTTAATACTGATAGTGTAGTTAACATCAGTGAAGTTATGCGTGAGAGAAATGGTGTGTCTCCAGAGGAGCATGTTGACATAGAGAGTAATAAGGCTGTTGAGGTGAATGTGGAATTAGAGCATGATTTGCAGGTCCTGGTGAGATTCTGCCTGAATCAGAACCTGAAAATATTGATGCAGGTGAGGATCTTAATGAGGCTTATTGTGCTGGAAATAAGGAAGAGGGACAAGATGATGAAGGTGCTGCTGAGTCAGAATCTGAACAAGAATCTGATTCTGATTTAGAAGATAAAGATTATAAAGAGGATGATGTTGAATTGGATGACGAGGATGATGATGAAGTTGAATATGTAGATAATCCTGAGCTAGAAGTTAATAAACAAGGAAAGAAGAAGGTGAGATATGATAGAGATAATGTGAATCCTTATTTCTTATTAGGAATGACATTCAACAATGCAACTGAGGTCAGAGAAGCTCTTGTAAAGTATTCAATTGCAAAAGGGAAGGATCTATGCCTCAAACAAAATGAGCCTACAAGGATTAGAGCACGATGCAAATTTCCAGCTTATCCTTTTGTTATCCACATTTCAAAAGAAGGAAAGCATGGGGGAATGAGGGTTAAAATTCTTAATTCAGAGCATAATTGTTACAGAGTTTTTAAAAACTCAAGGGCAACTTCTAGTTTCTTACCTAGTCACTTTAAGGATCGACTTTACAAGAATCCAAAAAAAAGGATGCAAGACATAGTTGATGAAGCAAAAGAAAAAAAGAGGCTATATGTGAGCAATTCTAAATGCAAAAGAGCAAATAGAAAAGTGTTGAATAAGCTTAAAGGAAGTTATGTTGTTGACTTTGGGCAACTTGTAGCCTTTGCAGCTCAGGTGAAAAGAACTAATCCGGGCAATTCATGCGAGTTTTACTTGTGCAAAGATAAGTTGAAGGAGGGTAAAAGAGTGTTTCAAAGGTTGTTTGTCTATTTTAAGGCAATAAAAAAGGGTTGGAGGGCTGGATGTAGACTTATAATTGGTTTAGATGGTAGTTTTTTGAAGGGCATTATGAAGGGACACGTGTTAGTAGCCATTGGGAGGGATGGAAATAATCAAAAATTTTCAATAACATGGGCTGTAACTGAAAAAGAAAACAAGAACAATTGGACATGGTTCTTGTAATGGCTTGTTAAAAACCTTGAAATTGAAGATAATGGCAAGTCATTGACCATTAATTCAAACATGCAGAAGGTGAGAAATTTGGATTGCATTTAATTTTTCCATATATATATTTGTGTATTGTGAATAATAATACTATCTAATATTTGTAGGGTTTGTTGCAAGCTATTTTAGATGAGCTACTAGATGCTGGTGTGCCAAGTATATCTATTCTAACTGGTTAAAGAAATGGACTGGTAGAGAGATGAAGAAGAAATTTTTTATATGTGAATGGAGCACATATCTAGAGGAATTTGAAGACAACTTAAGGGAGTTGGGTTATTTAAACAATAAGGCTGCTAAAGATTTACTTAAGTACGGTCCAGCAAATTGGTGTCGGGCATTTTTTAGCAATAGATGCAACTCAGATATGGTTGATAACAACATGTGTGAGTTATTTAATGCAAGTATACTTCAAGCAAGGTTTAAGCCAATAATGTCTATGTTGGATGACATTAGAAATTCTACAATGGAGAGACTAGCTGCTAACAAAATAGAGGTAGAAAGGTAGATATCTTATTAGAGTCTAAAGTGCATCTCAATTTTCCAAGAGAACATGGAAAATGCTTGTGGGTGTGAAGTGTTATTTAATGGTGAAGTAGGTTATGAGATAAGTGATGGACTAGACAGGCACATAATCTCCCTTGCTAAGAAGATGTGTACATGCAGGGCATGGGATATAATAGGTATCCCATGATGTCACGCGATATGTGCCATGGCATATGCAAAAATTGACCCATTGTCTCATATTGCGAAATGGTGCAATAGAGTATTATATGTTACAACTTACTAACAGCCTATGCAACCTATGTCGGGCAAGCAATTCTTGCAATGTAACAGATATCAGCCTATGGAGCCTCCACTTGCAACTAAGATGCCTGGCAGACCTAAGGTTAAGAGGATTCAAAGTCAAAATGAGACTAATATTAAGATAAATGTTGGGAAACTCTCAAAATGAGGGAGTAGAATGACTTGTACCAATTGCAATAAAAAAGGGCACAATAAAAAGAGTTGTACTCGGGTATAATTTTTATTAATTTTGAGTATATTAATACTTTTATTTACTGAATTGGACCTGACTTGCTTTTGGATTTGTGTCAAATAACAGCAACCAGGAACAACAGCCGCACAAGTAAAGAAAAAGGGAAACAAAAGGAGAAAAAAACAAGGACAACAAAAGGGAATGATAAAAGGAAAGACAAAGTGCAAGCTGGAACTCAAAAAAAGTCATATGAAAATCTGAGAGGGAGTTCTACAAGTGGGGATTCAATTCCTAGCAAGTGCTATCGAGTAACAAGGGGCAGAAAACGTGGCCATGGATGTTATATAGATAGAGCCACTAGAAGTATTACTTACAATGTGAGAAATAATTAAGTGAATTAATTTCTTATTGTTTGCCAAAGATTTACAAGTGCTTTTCTTTATATTTTGCAGCCTGGTAAGGAGAGTGAACACATTGTGTGTTCAGCTCCAGAACTAAATGCTTCTCGGAGCATTGAAATCAACCAGGATCCTTAAATCAGATTTACAATTCCAAATGAATGAGAGCTGCGAGCTAAAAAGAGAATGTCGCATTCCTCAAACAGTCAAGGATCAAGGAAGATAGCATTTCAGGGTGATGGTTCAAAGGTGTTACATCCAACTAACCTTCCATTCAAACCACTAGGGTTACAATGGTAAGGCTCTCCATGTTTGAAAACATAATAGCTAGAGGAACAAAGGCAGAAAAATATTGGACAGCTTCACAGAGGTTCAACAGTTAACAAATCAACTTGAGATGATGACACAAGTGCATTTTTTGATGGATTTAGTTCTTATAAGAACTAGATTATTTTTGGGTGAAGAATCCAATTCCTCAGGAACTACATGCCTGAAATTTCTGTTTTTGTTTAAGCATTATTTTGTTCAAGATATGTGATTAATTTATGTGAGCAACTCTTAAACTTATTTTATGGTCTGTATGGTTGAATCCAATATGTGTAGCAGGGTTACAACTAGTTAAATATCTGTGAACATGGTTATCAGAACTAGTTTTCAGCTTATTGCATCTTATTTTTATGCAGCTTCCAGCTATTTCTTTTTCAATTATGGTCATTTCTTAACTAGTAGATCTCGTTTAGCTATTCTCTTTTGCTCTTATGCACAATATTAACCATGTTGTTTAAAGAAGAACAACATGAGCATAGCAAATGTGTATAAAAAAAAGGACAAGTTTATCAAACAAAGTGCAATGTTTACTAATCTATTACAAAGAAATTTGCATTTCAAGTACATCCAACCTATGCCAGGCATATCATTTCTACTGTCACTTTCCTAATAACATAAAAAACATATAAAACACAAAAATAAAACCTATCTAGGAACAAACAATAGACATATAAGCTGCCCTCAAATGCTTTTTCAATTTATCTACTTTCATCTTGTAATTTTTTTCAACTCCTCTCTACTAAGCTTTAACATTCTAACATCTACTCAAATATCATCAATATCCTCTGAACTTATTCCTACTCCAGCCACCTCAATTCTTCTCATCAAGTCTCTATTTTCAGCCTACAATCTTTTCCTTTCATTTTTCATAGTGCTAATCACCTCCTTTGCGCTCATTCACATCTCTCCATCATACCAGGTAAAGTGATCGCAACCCCTTCTTGGAACTCTTTCTTTAGGTGGCTGCAATTAACCCATCCATTCACTTATCAATCAAATTCAAACTTTCCATAAATAATATATCTCAAAATGAAAAAAATTGAACAAACTTACATTATAGTTTGGGCATCCATAGAATCTTCTATCGGGATTATAATCAGTCCATAGCACCTCCTAAGCACCACAGTGACATCTTGTTTCACCTTTTTGCAACTACATCGAGCGATGTCTTCTTGTAGAGGACAAGGTTGTAGTTGACGATGATGAAGCCATCTCCTTTGATGCTTCTTTCACACTTAATGCTTCACAGTAGCTTCGCTATCCTTCATTGATTGGCTACAATTTCCCTGTTTCAACTACTGATTTGCAATTGATAATTAGGTTTCATACTCTTCTACTTTTATTTCTCAGTGATTACAATAACTATGGAACATGGATTTTACCATTGTTAATGGAGAGAAGAGGGGAAGGGAGGGAAGAGGGATTGTGGTGTTAACATGACTCAGCAGGTGAGGGTGGGTCCCACAAGCCTCGTCACACAACTTAACGGAGTCTCTTTGCCACATTTTTTTAACAGCAGTTAACATAAGGTCCTATTTGGGCCAATTTTAAAACTTTAAGATCCATTTGGGATCAAAAAAATATTAGTATCCAGATCAGGATTTAGTCCAAAGTTAAGGGTCCAAATTGGACCTTTTCCTTAGTTTTTTCAAGAAAATGAAGAGTACCAACTCAAATTTCGTGCTCTATCTCATCAGTAAAGAAAAACAAAACCATTCATAATCTGGACAACAATATCAAAAAGAAAAAAAATAGGAAAAAAATTTACACCAATATTGAATTTTAATCATCTATCCTTTCAGCACCTCTATATTGAAAACTTCTAAACCCAAGGTCACACCTATTTTTTCTCATTGGTGGCCTCTACGTAGGAACTGAAGGGTCACCAATTTCCTGCAATGGAGATCTAACCACTCACTTGCGATTGAATCGGAAGACTAGCTATTAAGCGGGAAAAGCAGGATGATGGTGTTGCTATCACCACCAACGTGAAGGGGTGGCATGGTTAGGATGCTGAAAGTAAAACCATTCAAAGTTTGAAGGACGTTGAAGCATGAATAATCATCGTCAGCATTGATAACAAAAAAAGAAATAAAGCTATCGAACCAAAAAGATCGTTTTGAATTGCATCATTCTTAAGGAGAATAGCTAGATTGAATTGCATTATCTTGTAAGGTGGGTGAGATTTTATTTGTAGCAAGTGGTAGTACCACTTGAATTACGAGTGGATGATAGAATTTGAGATTAATAAAAAAGAAAAAAAGTATTCAACATCATCTAGAACTCAAAGCAATTTAAGATTGAGGATTTTTATTTAGAATGGATAATCTATTATCTTAAAAAAAAGGGAGACTAAGGATTTTTTTTTTATTTAAAAAGTACTCTATACTACACTTTACAATAGAGAAGTGCCATTTGACGGAGAGTGATAGACACTCTTGTCAATGCAGTTACAAAAGTCCTTAATAGAGATAAAAATAAGCGTTTAAGAATTCAATAAAATACAATAAAAATATAGGGGGTTAAATGGAATAACAAGAGAAAGTTCAGGGGTTTATTAATGGATTTTGCCTTCTTATTTTTTGAATTTCGTCAAGGATAATATGACATGTCACAATTTGGTGGTTTAATAGCATAGAGACTTGTATTTAAAAATAAAATAAAATAGGGACTTGTAAATATCTTGTCCACCCACTTTCGCATTCTTCCAAATGTTCCATTGAAATGCTAACAAATAATTCATCTGTGACTCCAATTTTCTTGTTTTCTTGATTTTTGTCTAGCCAACCTCGATGATTTAAGTACTAATGCATGGTACTATAAAGACCGTCATTTGGTACTCCAATTTCCTTTGGTAGAACACTTGCTGCTACTTCAGTCAGTTCCAGGTTTGATCAGTCTTTCAAGATCAAATGGATACTGGTACTGTTAAAAGAGATGAGCTTTACTTTTTCTTCTTCCCATTTATGGCTCAAGGCCATACTATTCCGCTCACAGACATGGCCAAGCTATTTGCATCAAGAGGCCAAAAGGTTAGTATCATTACCACTCCTGTCAATGCTCCTGCCATATCCAAATCAATTGAGAAAAGCAAAATTTTGGGTAATAAAGTTGACACTGATTATCAAATTCCCTTGTGTGGAAGCTGGATTGCCTGAAGGATGTGAGCACTGGGACTTGGTTCCCTCACCTGAAATTGGACTAAAGTTTTTTGGGGCCTCTGCAATACTTGCCCAGCCACTTGAGCATGTCTTGAAAAAGTATCGTCCTGATTGTCTAGTTTCAGATGCTTTCTTTCCGTGGTCTAATGAAGTAGCGTCCAGGTGTGGAATTCCAAGAATCGTTTTTAGTGGAACTTGTTATTTCTCTTCATGTGCTATACAGTGTGTGATGACATATCAGCCTTACAAAAATGTGTCATCTGATACTGATCTTTTTGTGATTCCAAATCTTCCAGGCGAGATCAAGTTGACAAGAAACCAACTACCGGAATTTATCATACAAGAATCTGTCGTCACTGGATTCTACAGGAATGTGAAAGAAGCGGAGACCAAAAGCTATGGTGTTCTTGTGAACAGCTTCTATGAGCTTGAACCCCATTATGCTGATCATTTCATGAAAGCTTTAGGAATCAAATCATGGCATATAGGCCCCATTTCGCTATGCAATAGCAATGTCCAAGATATGGCAAAGATAGGTAAAGAGGCCTCGATTGATGAAAGTGAGTGCTTAGAGTGGCTGAATTCAAAGAAACCAAACTCAGTTGTTTATATATGCTTCGGAAGTATAGCGAAGTTCATTTCATCTCAACTTCTTGAGATTGCAATGGGGCTTGAAGACTCAGAGCAGCAATTCATTTGGGTAGTGAAGAAAAGCAAAAATGATGTGGAAGACTGGTTACCCGATGGATTTGAGAAAAGAATGGTAGGAAAGGGGCTAATAATACGAGGGTGGGCACCTCAAGTATTGATTCTTGAACATGAAGCAGTAGGAGGATTCGTGACTCATTGTGGGTGGAACTCGACACTTGAAGCTGTATCAGCAGGAGTGCCAATAGTGACATGGCCAGTAGCAGCAGAGCAATTTTACAACGAAAAGTTGATAACTGAGGTATTAAGAATTGGAATTGCAGTGGGTACTCAGAAGTGGGCCAGATTTGTGGGAGATAGTGTGAAGAAAGAAGCTCTAACAAAGGCAGTGAGACAAGTCATGGTAGGTGCAGAAGCAGAGGAAATGAGATGCAGAGCAAAAAAGCTTGCCGAAATGGCAAGAAAAGCAGTTGCAGAACGTGGATCTTCTCACTCTGATTATAATGCCTTCATTGAAGAATTAAGGAGTAAGAAAATATCGAATGCTATCAACGGTTCCATGTAGATTTTTATTATCTGTCCTCTTATTTGCTAATTTATCTACTAAAAAGTAAATTTTGTTAGCTGCCAGGGTATTAGGTAGTGGCTGTGCGGTTTTTCTTTGTAATGTGCTGCTATAGAAGACAGCCTAGTGTCGACCTCAATGTTTGAGAAAAGTATCAATTTCCACATTTATCACATTAAAATTGAAATTGTCTAACGCTAAATAGTTAATAATACATTTTTTTTTCCTCTTCTTCACATCCTCTGTCTTCGTTAGCTACTGTTCATATCACATATTCTGTGTTTAGGATTTGGGTAGTTTTTGCCATTGATATCTCTTGCTTTTCTTATAGATTATAACTATAATAATGATGATATCCTCCTATGTGTTGTTGTTGATATTATCTTTCTGCATATGTTTTTTGCTGTCCATGTTGCTACCTCTGCTTTGTGCAGCTGTTTTGTGCAGATGTATCTGCTTCAGGTCGTCAAAGCTATGGATCGTACAAAGGGAAGAAGCTTCATGGACAAAACTCATTTTTCCCACCTCCATTTCCATCATTCCTCTACTCTTGGTATGCTCTCCAACAAGAACAGTATACTCAACACCGTAGTTAGTTTGATGAGTTCCCTAAGACTCATTATAGAGCACCTCTCTTCATGGCAGCCGCTTCTATTGCCTCTGTTGCTGGTGGCGCCGCTCCTTTTACTACTGTTGCTGGTGGCGCTGGCTTTCTCTAAGAAAGAAATGTCATTTGGAAATGGGTTTGATGGGTTAATGGCCTTTTTTCTTTTCTTTGATGAGCTAATGGCCTTTTTATCGGGGTAATATGTATTTCTTTCATATATGATAATAGTATTGTTGTTAAAAAAAAAAACACTATATAGTTAAATGGCAAAAATATTTACAAGATCATAAATTTAATTTAATTACAGCAGATTTCTATGAAAATTGAAATTTGTGGCCATGAGCTTCGGCTTAGTCATATTGAAATTTGATCCTAACGTTTAACGTGTTGCAAGATTTTTCTTAAAAAATTTATTAGAAAAAATGACAATTACAAAAAAAAAAAAAAAAAAACTATAGGTAATACACAAATAGTTGCCTGTGAAAATCATTACAAGAAGTGACGGATAAGGTACTACTACTAACACATCACAAACTAGAAATGAACTGGAGGACGTAGTTGTTATGTTTGTGATATGAATTTCATTGAAAATTTGTAGGTCTCGGGGTACAACATCTTGGTTGAAAACGGTTTTATGAATTTTTGCATGGGAATATGGTGGAGCATAGAAATTTTCGTAGGGATCTGTGGTGAAGTCCTTGTTCATGGTGATCTAGTTTAAAGGTCAGACAACCCTGTCCCATTATACATTGTCGTATAGCTGAATGCATTGAAATTTAAATTTTGGTCTCGAGAGGAATACGGCCCGACATACGTTCATGTCTCAAACGGTGTTCACAAGCAATTTTGTTTCCTGAAAGGCACACAACCAGAGACATGTCCGTATAGTGGTCGTATTGAAATGCTATTTTGGTTCTATAGACATACATGGGTCGAAACCCAGTCGTGTAGCAGCCCAAAACACGATCGAGTAGCAGGCCGAAACACGATCGAGTAGCAGGGCTAAACACGATCATGTAGCTGATGAATATTTTGACTTTGTGCCTATTTTTTCTCATATTTTTACTCATGTTATGTTATATATTATTAGCGCTTTGAGAATGATGTGTTTGAACATTGTAGCTGCCCTGGCACTCATTTGTATACATAATAGTGGATTCTTTTTTCCTCTTCCTACAGTTTTTTCTGTCTTGGTGTTTTCCACAAGTAAATTTTGTTTATCTTTCTTTATTTATTTATTATTTGTCTTTATTTTTCTACACCCTTCTGCAAAGCAGCAATTATGGCATCCTCAAGCATGATAAAATTTCAATCTTCAGTTAAAGCTTCCAAATCCTATAAGATGAGACTCTATCTTCAGTAGCACTCAAGATGGTAAACCAATGGTAACATGGCCCATTTTTGTTGAGCAATTCTACCAAGAGAAGTTTGTGAATGAAATCTTGAACATAGGTACTAGAGTTGGTGTTAAAAAGTAGGTTAAAATGCGCGGTAATCATGTTACAAGCGAAGCTATTGAGAAGGCAATTAGTAGACTGATGACAAGGAAAGAAACAACAGAAATGAGGAGCATAGCAACGAAGCTAGAAGAAATGGCAAGAGAAGCTGGTGAAGAGGTGGATCATCTTACACTGATTTTGCTTGAAAAACTGAGATCGTGGCGTGCATGAAATATATGTTATTAAAATCATTACTATTAATGCATTTGTGTATTCAAAATATCTTACAACATTAAATCTATATATATATATATATATATATAAAAGCTGAAGCAGAGAGAAGCTTTTAACCATGTGTTAACACGTGACTCTCTCTGCTTCAAGCTTTAATATACTAAGTTTCAAGTTACTAATCCATGCATCATTTCCCATTCAATGGCATGTTTATTCTTTTTCTGTAATCTTCATATTTTCGGTTACCTTGAAAACCTAAAGATACTTTCATTATTAGACATTATTATCATTATTTATAGCATTAAAGACACTCCTTTTAAAAATATTTTCTCTCTTTTCATTTTGTTTTCTCAATTTCAATTCCAATTATGAAAAATGAAAATAAAGTTGAAGCAAAGAGAAGGTTTTCACTAGGTTTTGACACGTGGTACTCTCTCCTTTCAGCATTCCTCACTCTCACGCTTTTGTTAGTAGCCATGTACCATTATCTAATATTTTGCCTTCTCCATTGATATTTAAAAAAAAAAAAAGAAACCGAAGAGTTGCAACCCTTCGTCTTTCCCATCTCTTAAAACCAATTGAAGGGTTGTAGCCCTTCGTCTTTCCCATCTCTTAAAACCAACCATTCATTGCATTCTCTGCTTCCAGTCTTTCTAGCTCTTTTTTTTTTGTTATCTTTTCTCAATTCTCAATTTCATAACAATGAGAATTGGCTTTAAAATTATTATTTTTTATAATCTCTTGCTCTCTTTTTATTCACCGTCTTATAATTTCTTGCTTTGTAATATTAAAATTGAAATCATATATTTTCTTCTTTGTTACCAATATCTTTAGTAATTAGGATTTTGTGATTGTTCAATTGCTATTTTAGTTATCTTTTTTTTTTTATCAATAGATCATTTTTCTCAAAGATCATCAGTCAATCAAAACCTAAATAACAAAAATCTATTTTTTTTTCTCGCGGAACAAACATTGCATGTTTATTTTCTTTGGCGATTCTTGTGGAATAGACACTACTGCTACTGTACTTTGGACTCCTCTCAAATCCTTCACTTTATCTATCTCTATGTGCTCTCTCTTAGCAATTCTTGAAGCAATGGATGGTAATGCTCCCTCGCTCACCCTCTATAACAATTCTTGATTTTTTTTTTAAAAATAGTTTTTTGGTTTGGTGTTTTTGCATAATGTATATGGAAATGATTTGGTTGTGTTTTGAAATTGATAAATGTAATGGTGGAAATGCTATCTATGAACTTCGATCAGGCCTCTATAATTGTGATTCTTTATACTCTTTTGGAGGTTCTGTTTCTTGCTCTCAATTTATTGCTCTATTTTGGTATTTAAATTTAAAAAATCAAATTGATATTGTTAAGGATTTTGTTTGATCAGAGGTTTTGTTTTTTGCTCTCAAGTTATTGCTAGCTTTTTATTAAGAAAGTTTGAAAAGTAGTAATCTTTATTTTTATACTATTTGCCCACTTGATTTGATAATAATGCAGCTCTCTCTCTTAGGTTCAAGAATTGATTATATGAGAAAATTTTGATGTGGATTTTTGTTATAGAGTGTGTTAAGGGTTAGATTTTCAGAGGTTGAAAGATATGAATGAGAAAGGTTATTTAGATGTAGTGGTGGCTGGGATAAAGTTTTGGTGGTTGCAGTTAAGGCATCAAAAGATATCTCAAGAACAACCTTGGTTTGGGCTTTGATTCATGTTATTCAACCCGGTTATTACATTAAGCTTCTGGTGTTCCTTCTTGCTCACTCCTCAAGTAATTTTCATTTTCTTTTCATTTTCATCTGTCTCCTTCATTATCCAGTCATTAATTGTTAAAGTTTTGATTGCATCAATGTCATTTATTCTGTTTTGAAAAGCTTAATTTAATGTGAATTGTCATATTTTAATTGCTCTTAACAGGCAATACTTCATTTAAATCTTAAACTCAGATTGGATGTGTGATGCAGGATTATCCAAAAAGGTTACCGGTTGGATTTACAATAAATATTTTTAACTACTCATTCCTTATTTTATTCTCCTTGGGATAGAATTAGATCTTTAAATATACTTAGTGTTTTATTCTTTAATAATAACATGTTGGTTCATGATGTTGTGAAAGCATCTTTTATCATGTGATGTTATTTATTGTTCTAACTTCTACTCATTGTCTAACTAATTTTTATGTGCGCATATAAGTAATGGATACATGGCTAGCTTATTCAACCCTGAGGAATAAAAGATGTTGTAAAGGTAATGCATTCTTGGTGATCATAAATTATGTTTTTGTTAAATTTGTTAGAAATATAAATCTAGATGGCATGCATAGGTGGTTGGGTCTTTAAAGTCTATGGATACAAAATGTTAACAGTTATTTTTTACCTAAATAGTAGGATTTATTTTATCTTATTACTTAAATTATATTGATTGGACCAATTTATAATTCAGACCTTTTTCTATAGTTATAACTTTTGTTGAGTTTGAGTTTCGTTTAAAATTGGATAATAACAATGAGGGATGAACTTTGATTCTTTAGCATCTCTTCTACTTAAAGCACTATTTATAAGTCATCACAACTTTAAAATTTCAATCTTCTTGGACATTTTATAATACATTATTCTATTAGATGGGGACTTTTATAACTGGTTATAAGTTTAGATTGGAGACTTATTGATTCTTTCTTATTTGATTAATTTTAATAAAGGTACCTAGAACAAAACCATATCATAGTGCAACTTTTGGTGAAATAGCTATCTACCATGCAAACAACCTCATTCTCAGGAAGGTAGCTTTGCTTTTTTTTTTTTCAATTACTAGAACCTCTTTGTACATCACTGAATTTATGTCTCTCTTTATATTATCTCACTCAATTGTCTTGTTTTAGATTGGTGTACAAGAGGACAATCCACTTCAACAAGTATTCAATGGCCAAGAGGTGGAAGTATATGTATGATACATTTATTAATGACAAATCAAGATAACAATTGAATTGCACACCAAAGGGTTGACTTATCTTTTTAACTGACTTTCCTCTGCAAATATTTATAGATAATTATATAAACAATAACTTGAAATTTTAGTTATTTTTCTGTGATTTTTGGATGATGGAAAAATAAATGGTTATTGTTATTTTATATTTAATAAATATATGAGCTCATATTATTTTATGTTTCATAAATACAAGATTTATATAATCATTTGAATTACTATTATATAAATTAGCTTATAATACTTTTATATGCTATTCAATTGTTGCTTTGCACAGACTTTTGCCTTAATTGAATTTATAGTTGTTGACCTTAGCAATAATCAATCTTGATTTTGATCTTAACAATCTTAGTTTTGAGCATTTAACATATTTGTTTAAGTGTGTATAAGCTAGGACTATCATGCAAATCAAAATGGAGTTAAGCATGCTTTTGGGCTAATTTGACCTCAGAGATTCAAGGAAGATTTTAACATTCTTAGAGCTCTATAAAGAGGAAGTGATCTTCTTAACATTTGAATTAGACATCTTTAGCTTTCCGAATTGAGCTTACTTGTCAAAATCCAAGTTCATTTGGATATGCAAATATTGAATCAAAGTCAGCATATGCAGCTTTCATCTCAAACTGAGCAGCTCTTAGTATTTAAGCAATATCTTGAGCTACAGATGTCCAATTGAGATGATTCAAGATTCTATAGAAAGATACGACAATTATATAAAACTTTTGTGAAGAAAGTTAAGGCTAATTCGATCGTCTTCAGTGCCGCTCATGAGCACCTTCACGAGCATCTCACGAGCAACCTCATGTAGCATCTTTTTGTGCCTTTTCAAATCATTTAGGCAGTGATGCTCACAAGTAGTGATCACGATCATGAGCAGCTCGTGAGCACACCCCTGATAGCAAAAAACGGGAATTTTTGACTTGTTTCAAAGGTAACGGCTAGTACTTTCCTCCTCACGAGCCAGAACCTCTTCCTCATGATCGTGAGCATCCATAAAGCTGCAAAAAAAGTCCTAGAATATTTAAAAATCATTTATAGACGTTGGAGACATAATTGATACATCCAACAGCTATATTTTTTAGTGTTTATCTATATAAACACCTCCAAGAGCTCAATTGAATGCTAAGAAACTTGTTTATCATTCATTCTCTCTTAAGCATTCATCAAAGCTCTCAAACTT
>CATIWM010139505.1:0-12646 GCA_949671775.1 Mallotus repandus
GTGCCTCTTTATTAATAAAATGAAATTATAACAAAGTTAAAATATGGCCATTACATAGTTGGCCTAAGGCATATCACCAATAATCTCCCACTTGCACTAGGCCCAATCAATATTGTATCTCATACCCATTAACCTAGTATGACTCTCATGCTTAGCCTGTAGAAGAGGCCTTATTGGTGGATCAGCAACATTGTCATCTATTGGTACTTTGCTTATCTTCACATCTCCTTTCTCAATGATTTCTCTAATGAGATAACAATGCCTAAGTATGTCTTAAGCATCCTGTGCAATTCAAAAATAGTTTTGTTCATGCCATACATGTTATAGTTCATAACAAACCCATCATATGTATCTGGTAAAGACTGAAGAATAATGTTAAGGGCTAATTCTTGCTCGATCTTAAGACCAAGCCTTTCTAAATCTTCAAGATGACCTTTCATCTTAAGAACATAAGGAGCCATTGAGTTGCCTATAGTCAACTTGCACAAAAGCAATGCCTTTATGGTGCTAAACTTTTTATGGCTTTCTCTTGGAACATTTCCTTGAGATGGCCAATTATGGTATAAGCATCCATCTCTATTAGTTGCTTTTGAAGATTTGAATCCATGCATCCAAGCATGAGGCAAGTGATATCAATAGAATAATTAAGATGCTTACTATGAGCATCCTTTTGAGCTTTAGGAGCATTAGCAGCAGGTTCATCAGGGACAGGTTGATCAAGGATATATTCTTTTCTCACTTGCTTAATAATAATTCTTAGGCTTCAGTACCAGTCAAGGAAGTTAGTCCCATTAAGTTTATCCTTCTTAAGGATCGATCATAGTGACAAATTAGATGTAGTTTTTGATGCCATTATCTACAACAAATATACATATGTAGTTTACTCATTATTTTATTAAAATTGTCATAATGAGGCATAATTATAAATCCCACAAAATTCATTCAAATTAATAACCCTCCAAGTTAATTTTATAAATTTTAGTGGGCCAAGATCCATATTTCATAATACTCCAAGTATGCTTTGGCTTATCTCCTAAAGTATAGTTATTTAGGTAGGTAACTCTTACTAATTACATCTCAAGTAACTCTTGGGAAGGTATGGTGTTACGGTTGTTTTTCAAAACCTTGAAGGTCGATGATGAAATTAGGAAAATATCTCACCAATAGATGAGATTGATCAAGAATGATGATTGGAAAGCAACTTTAGAGCCAATTGAAAGACTAAAACCCTACCCAACTACTAAATCAAACATCTTTAAAATGAAACCTAACCCTGAGAAAGAGAATTTAATGATTGAGAGCGAGAAAGTCTGTATCAAGTTTTATCTATTAAGTCAATCAGTAAAGTCTTGAAAAAGAATATTTTTATATTTGTAGTGTCTTCTTTCTAACTGGTTTTTAGTCTGGGAGCTTCGGTTTAACCTCTGGAAGCCCTAAGATAAAAAGTCAAAATTTGGTCAACGGACCTTTCCAGAGGTCAAATCAAGCTCCTAGAGTTGATTTATAGTCTAAAACTATCTTTTAAAAGTATAGTGTGTTAGTGTGGACCATTTGATAAAAAGTTAAATTTTTAACCTCCAGTCGTTAAATCGGGTCCAAGCAAAGAATATTTTATTTAAGAATATTTTTGGATAAGTGTCAAATTAAGATTAGTACAATTGTTTACCTTTGTCTTATAGTGTGAAATAATACCCCTTTTAGTTGTAACCTAATTACAACTATACCGCCAAACCTTTATCTATAAATAAAAGGTTTAAGGAAGCATTTTGGGGAGGAGAGCAAGAAATAAGAGAGAGAAAAAATTAGAGTGAGAAAAATTAAAAAAGAGAAAAGAAAAACAAGCCAAAATAATGCTAAAATAAACACTCTCCTCATCCACCCTTTTTCTCTCACTTTTCTCTACCCAACTTCTACCCAATTCTTAGCCTAAACACTCTCTAATCCCTCCATAATCCACAAACAATAATCAAATCAAAACCAAACTCACAGCAACCCAAAATCAACCTAGTGCTCACTTGACCCTAATTTCTTTCAATCTCCATTTCTTTAATTCAAACTTTTTTTGGCAAGTTTAATCTCATATTCTGAGGCTAAACACTTTCTAAAACATATTTTAATTTGATTTGTGTCTTTATTTTTGGGTTTGTGGCCATTAAAATTCGTGTTTTGAATAAGAATTGCTTGTTCTTGGAAAAACTGGTTGTTCTTCCTTCAAATCCGTCAGTTGGAGGCTCTCAGATTAGCTATTAGAAGGCCAAATCTGGCGGTTCAGATGGAAAATCTGGCCATCAATGTCTGAGCTCTAAAAACTTGCTCGTTTTACTCCGAAATAACTCCGATGATGGTCCTAATGACTCAAATTTATGATGTTTTATGATGATCATACATCATTTAAGTGAGTCTAGAAGGTCCTAGGATGATCAAATTTAATATTTTTCTAATTTATTTTCATTTTTAAAATATTTGTCTTTAATACTTAACTTTTGTTTTAAAGCTATTTCATTTACTTGCTTGTTTTGGTTTTAATAAAGCTTTTGGTTGATGATCAACTTTGTGATGCTACATGTGCATTCTTGATTATGATTGAAGATTGTGAGTTGATTATGTGTTAATTTAGTAACCTAATTTTGTGAATTTTGAGTCTTGAACTATTTGTGTATTGTTGTGTATGTATATTGGGTGAAACTTGTGCATTTGTGTTGATTTTGTGGCTCTTGTTGTGATTCTTGTGTGCATGCCTTTGTTTTTATTCTTGTTGATTAATTTGTGATAATTTTTGAGTCTAATTTATAATTATATAAGCTTGTGTGTTTTGTGTATATATTTGCGATTAATTTGTGCTTTTTGTGATCTTAAGAGTGCAAGTTAGCCATTAATGGTTAAATTGCAACTTCTAAATAATCTAATATAATCAATGTTTCTTTAATCAATATTTCTTTGTGTGGGTCTATTGTGGGTATATTTTGCATATTTGTGGTTTAGTATTAAATTTGTGTACTTAGAAGCATCAATTAATCGTTATTGGTTAAATTGATGTATTCTAAGATATTATTCATCATTTTTATACTTCTT
This sequence comes from Mallotus repandus, assembly GCA_949671775.1. NCBI lineage: Eukaryota > Viridiplantae > Streptophyta > Magnoliopsida > Malpighiales > Euphorbiaceae > Mallotus > Mallotus repandus. The sequence continues at coordinate 3,073 of CATIWM010139505.1, forward strand.
TTTGACTTCTAATCAATTTTCCTTTGTTTTATCACTTGATTATTGTCTCTTACCAACTCTTGTGCTCTTATGGATTATTTCTACTAACCAATTTCCTTGTTTCTTGCATTTTTGCGTTTCATACATTCTTGTGCCTTTATGCATATCACTACCATGCGTGTGCTCATTTTGGATCCTCTAGATGCATATTTGCATGCTACCCGGCTTGCATCACTTGCATACTTGCATGCTTCCTAAAATTGTACCATTTTGCATGCTTCCCGGCTTGCGTCATGCATCATCCTTTGCATGCACCCCTGATTTATTTAATGCTTGTGTGAGCATGCATTTGCATTTACATCATGCATTTTGCATATATATCTCTTGTTATTCAATCTCCAAGACTCTCATTTTCTCATTTTATTTATTTTATGCTCTATTTCTCATTTATTTGCTTATTTTATTAAAATTGTAATCTCTACTTCCAATTCTATATACTTTATGCTTTATTTATTCTTTATTTGTCTTTATGTCAATTTTATATTATCATAGTTGTTGTCTCAATAATCTCTACAATGCAATTCTCTCTATCTCTAATCGATTCTCTTTATATTTTATGCCTAATTTATTATTTCTTTACGTTAATTTTTTCATTATACTTGTTTATCTTTTATTTATTTGTTATCATTGCTATGTTATTTCTCTACTCTCAAGCATTTTCTTTTAATATTTTTTTATTATTAATTGTCATTTAATTCATCTCCTAATCATATTCAATTTCTATAGTCATTTTATTCTTATTTTTTCTTTCTATTTTATTATATATTTCATTTTGTTGTTTTTCTTTATTATTTCTATATGTGCACCTCTACTTTTTTAATCTCTTTATTTCAAACTAATTGTTATTTATTTAATTGTTCTCTACACCTTAATTTCTATTTTAATTTCATTTAAGTTATATATTTGTTTCTTTATTTTTATAGATGTCTCTACAATGTCATTCTCCATTTATTTAATCTCTTTATTTATAATTTATATTTACTATTTGAATTTAGTTCTTATTTATTCTCTTTTTCTTATTTTTTTCTTCACTTAATTTTATTTTCTATTTTGATTATATTATTTCATGTTCCCTTTTTGCATGCAAAATTTCCATTGTTATGGTTATTCATGAATATTTATTAATTGCTTGTTATGTTGTATTTTGTGTACCCATCCATAGTGTTGAGAATCAACCAAAGTCTCAAAATCAATTATTTTATTTTCTTTTACTTAAAACCATTTATGATGATTGTTGGAATGATAATGAGGCACACTACAAAAAAAACTGTAAAATAGTGTCGAAAATTTCCATCACTAAATTATGACGTTTAGTTACAGATTACTGATGGAACTTACAATTAGCAACGGAAATTAGTGACAGAATTAAAGTTGGTGAAATTGGGAAAAGAAGATGACAAATTTTGTGACGGTTTTGTGACGACTTTGTGACAACTTTAGTGACAGACAAATAATTCATCACAAAAATTGGGCGAGAAAATGGTGGGAATGTATTAGTGATGGATTTATGACAGTTTTGTAATATAATTTTGTGACAGATAAATTTTCCATCACTAAATTTCTAAAAAAATAATTATGATAAATCTAAAAATTTTGTGACGGATGCATTTCCGTTACAAATTAGTGATGGACAACATCATCCGTCGCTATTTAGCGACAGATTCTTGCATCCATCAGTATTCTTGCATCTGTCAGTAAATTTAGTGAGGGATTACAGAATCCGTCACTATTTAGTAACAAAATGTAGAATCCATCACTAAATTGTGATAGATCTATGACGAATTTCTGACTGCATAATTGATTAATATATATATATATATATCAAAAAATATAATAAGAAAAATAATAAATTTAATTAGTTTTTTATAACTTTAAAATTAACTGTGTTAAACTTTGTAGTGTTGGTTTTAATTAACATTTTTATATATATATAAATATATACATACCATTTGTACATAAAAAAATATAATAAGAAAAATAATCATATTTAATTATGACCATAATATTTTTTTATATGAAATCAGTTTTAGAGTTGAGAAACATTAATTATAAAAATATTGAAATACTATCATATAATTATTTAAATACAAGATTTATAAATATTGTACTGAACAATAATTATATTAAGTTAATATTAAATATTTTTATATAAATTAATTAATTTGATAAAAAAATTGTTATATAAATAACTAACACTATTATTATTTTTAGAATTTTTATTTAATAATAATAATATGTTTAATTATTTATTTACTATATATCACGAGTCAAATACATTTTTTATTCATGAATGAAACACATAGTTGTTTAATAGTTATATAAAAATTACAATAATACAATTATTCAGTTTATATTTTAAAACATAAAAAAAAATCAAAACTACGTAGCTTCATTTTAGGGCTGCTGAGTTTATTATGCTTCTTAAGAACTTTGCGTTTTTTTTTCACAGTGCCGCCCATCTTTCCCGCTCGTTGGCGCCTTCATTCTTGTTGAATTTTCACTTTTTTGGTCATGAAGTCCTACTAATTATACCAAGTCCTTAAAATACTCTTACTGCCTTTTCTCTTGCTACTTGCGAAGTGGCATTAGCACAACGCCTTATTTTGCAAAAGCCATATTTTTCTAGACAACAGCAGTGACAATTCTAATAGCAACAATTGCGCGTGTTTTGGTTTCTTCCAATCCAGATCGACACACTTCAATCAACACTGAAACACTTGGAAATCGCCCACCCATTGTCCAGATCGGAAGTGATTGCAGTCTTGTAAAAAGATATATAACAGAAGACGCTAATTCCTCCCTGCTTTAACTCAAACCACGCGACAGATCAATTGCGAATAAGATTTTATTAGCACCCCAAACTTTAGTGATGAATCGAGACTTATGATGTTTGAGAGCAAAGTAGATGCAATATCATGGTCGCTCTGAAATAAGAGCTTGCCGCCATTGAAGAAGGACAGAGAGGATTGGTTACAAAGCAACTGGAGGCGTTGAAGGGTGGAGAGAATTAAAGGGAGAAGCATGGGGTGGAGAGGGTTCTGAGACCAGTGAGGAGAATCTGAGCAGTGAAAGCTATGTTTGGAGAAATGTTAGTTCAGTGTTGATTTGCAGTAATGAATTTCTTCTTCTCTTTCAAAAAAAAATTCGCCAATGCTTCCAAATCTAGAAAGAAATAGAGAGATGGATACATAATTTATAACTCAACTCAAAAATTACACAATTTTGTGCCGCAAAGAGGGTGTTCGTCTCCATCTTGGACTTCGACACCATGGTGATATCTTACACCACATTACATTAGATCACACCCTCCTTCAATTTGGAAGTAAGCATAAATAAACTGACTGAGGCATCCAAATGCTTCTCTGCTTTAGCTTGTTAATAAAAAAAAAATCAAAATATTTAGCTTGATTATAACACCTAATACATAGTTATACAATCTTTTCCTTACTCTAACCACTAGAAGAGCTTTGTCACCATTTCATCAAATGAGTAATAGCTAGCTTAATACAATAGTGTCGTAGTCCTCTTTCGCTCAAACTGATCATAGGCATGTCTTATCCTTAGGAACAACAACATGCTAGAAGTTAACCCTACAATTGATATGCAACCCCACCACACAAAAGTTAAGAAATAGCATTACCTCCCCATACATATCACCAAGTCAGTGATGATGTTCATCAGGCTATGAATTACATTGGCGTCATAGACTAAAGCAGCTAGAAGTCCATAAATAAGTGAGCCTATTGGAATGTTGGTAATAAGAATATTATGGTTAACTCCTGCACTATTTGGTCCGAATAGCTCTGATGTTATTGAAACAGCTGCAGCAGATATGAATCTGGAGCTTAATCAAAACAGGAAAGAAAGAAAAGCCTATTAGATGTCAGAATTTGTTTGTTCTTACTTCTAAAACTAAGCAAATTTATTTGTGACATAGTAGTAATAAAGCATTTTAAGCAAATACATATACTTTAAACTTTATGTAGGCATTTGTTGATTGCTTTTGGGGGCTTTGCTGGACTGGAAGAGAGTACTAAAGAAGACATTAACTTGAAGGAATATCTATTTATAAACACACACACACACATATATGTATTGCTATTATTGAAGAATTAGGTTTCTAAAATTTTGGATCTATTTACTTCTAACATGTTTTGCCCTTTGATTGTGATGACATATAAATTTTATTTGGGAAAAAAATTAATGATGCTTTCTTCCATACATTCACGTTATTTATGCATTATTTTTTATGATCTAAAAACTTATTTAAGTTGCACTATAGTTGCTTATGGTAGAGGTATATGTATTTACCAAATACTAACCTGGATGTCTCTTCTTCTTAAAGGGTAAACATGTTTGAGAGGTTTTTGATTCATATTTGAACACATGCCCTTATCAAGGAAGTCAAATTATTCGAACTGAGGTTATACTTTTTATTTCCTTCTTATCTATTTAGTAAGCAAATTCTATAAGCAAAAAGATATTGTAATTTAAATGTCTCCTTTGTAACAAGAACCAATATTCATATGACTTCAATACTTCCAAGAACCAATTAACAGGGCATTGCCAAGAATTTAAGGTTAGCAGGCAGTTGACTATAACTTATAGGTGTAATATTATAATTAAGTTTGGCGGTCTACTGTGATACTTTGATGCCCATGGAATTAGGACTAAGGATAAGGATTTCTAATGTCTGGTCTTGGCAATCTCCATCTGCATAGCATGAATTCTGTTTTAGCATGAATTCAAAAAAATGCATGTATTAATTTTAGATGCCCATTTGTGCTAATTTTAGAATTATTGTGCTTGTGTTTATCTCGTTTTTACATATTATAATGTTGAGGCTATTAACATCTATTTCAATTCTAATTTGGTTATTATCAAAAAAAAAAAATCTAATTTGGTTGTTTGAAAATATGTAGGGTAATAATAAAATTTTCTTTAAAATATTAATATATTAAGTGTTTGACTCTTCCATTTCATCTTTATTTTTTAAAAAATCATATTTAGTTGAAAAAAATTTAAAAATAAATTATCTAGTTATTGAACTCTTCGTCTATAGTATTTTTTATTATTATTGAGTTTTTTTAGGCACATGTTTATATAATTAAATGTCATTTATAATTTTGTTTGGTATATTCATTCTTACTAAAATTTCTTTAGTTATAATATTGGCTACTAAATAAGAATCAACAAAATTACTGGCAATGCAATTAGACCATTTTTTTTGTTCAATTAAAAATTAATTTTTAAAAAATTAAAAATTAATTTCCATAGGGAATTTGATATTTGACAACTATACAACCATTCACTTTTTTTTAGTTAGTTGTCTAATTCTTATAATATTGTATTTTAGAAATCTATTGAACATATAAAAATTCGTCATTGTTATCTGTTCTTTTTTTGTTAGTGGCTATACTAGTTCAAAGGTGTCTATTTGTTTGAAGAAGATTTGGCTGGTGGACTTAAAGGTACATAGTTGTAGTAGTGTTATAAATATACTTTTGTTATGCACTTGCTTAAGTCACTTGTAAACTAATAAATTGTATTAAGTAAATATTTACTTTGTAGCTTAGTAACTAGTATATACATAAATGTTGTGCACTAGCATAAGTTGTGCATATGAAAACTAAAATATATTCAATAATTCAGCCTTCTACATATTTAAATTAAATATTAAATATATTTGGATTTTCAGACATATATAAATTTAGATATCCAAGGCCCATTAAAAAAAAGATTGCTACATGGGCTTTCAAATTTGATTTTAAATAAAAAAAATTAAATAACTTGTTTTCATATTTGATTGACTTTAGGATGCCCATCCACGGGAGCAACTACTGATCGATCTATTACATTGTCATTATCTTTCTCCAAGTTGTATTGATTTTCTGCGCTACAACAAGTATTTTTAAATTATTATTACTTTTTTTGACAAAAAATTATTATTACTTATTTGCATAAAATTAGAAAAATTAATAAGAATTTCATGATGCTTATTGGTTTATATTGGTTACATATATGAAGTACATTGGGTGCAAGAAATTGGCTTCATAGTTGGGGGTATAAGGATGATATTTTAGAAGTGGTTTTTAATTTGCAACATTTTATATATACTTGACTATAACGTTTTACAAGTTTTAATTTAATATATGATTCATGTATGATTTTAAAATCATGGGCTACTTATGATTTTAATAAATTCACAAAAATTTATAATTAGCCATAGATCCCCATTTAGTGATCTCCTCACCGGATAGTGAGATTTCACTGAATTGTCCTAGAGGACAACTTGGGAATGCATTATGTATATGGTAATTGCAAATGGATGCAAATGGAATTATATATATGTAGAAATTTGGTGCTTTCTCTGTATGTTCTCTAATTGCATACAGCAAAATATACATTTCCACACAAAACCTTATCCGGGCTTATATATCGTGTGGGCAAACATATTTTTCATGTCATGCAATTGGAGAACTGTGGAGAGATGCTGCCAAAATTTCTACATATATATGGTGAAAGTATCCATTTGTTGTTCCCTATATGGTGCAATTCTAAGTGGGTTAGGGCCATACCTTTTCAAGTTAGATAAGGAGATATAAGGATGATGTTCCCATTAGTTGCCCATATTTTTAAAAATATATAATATAAAAATATAATGTGTAACTAATTCACTTAATGTTGAAAAATTAGTTTTATGATGTAATTAAGTAATTAAACATGGTTATTGTTCATATATCAGGGAATTATAAATATGAGTTCAGATAGGCAGTAGATGTATGCGAGATTGGAAAATGGATGGATAAGACCTGAGTTTATAATTGGAATTGAACAATTTGTGGCTTTTGCAAAAATGCATCTAGAATGCATGGATGGTGAAAAGATTAGATGTCCATGTAATCGTCGCAAATGTCGAAATAGGCTATATCTAGATGAGGATACAGTTAAGGTACATATTGGAACTAATGGATTTATGTCTGATTATTATCGTTGGTATCATCATGGGGAACCATACATCCCTTTATCAATGGACCAAAATACTTGTCAAATGGATGCTTCTATACATATTAAAGATGCTCAGACTTTTAATACAATGCAGTCTATAGTGTATGATGTTGTTGGTCCTTCATTTAATCCAAATGATATGGGAGAGAGCCCAAACCCTACAGTGTAACATCTTTTTGAAATGCTCAGCACATCAAAGCAAGAGGTGTGGAAGGGAAACCCTTTTGGCCATTCTCAATTATTTGCAGTGTCTAGATTATTGAATATTAAGGCCAAACATCATCTGTTTGAAAGGTGTTATGATGAAATCTGTAAATTAATGTCAGAATTACTTCTAATTGATAATTTAATGACAGAAAGCTTTTGTAGCAGAAAGAAGTTAGTTCGGGGTCTGGGTTTGCCAATTGAGAAGATTGACGATTGTGAGAATAATTGTATGATTTACTGGGTTGCAAATAGTGAATTGAGTTCTTGTAAGATTTGTTCCCATCCTCGATATAAGAGACAAAGATAAGGAACTTCTAAGCATAAAGCATATATTTCGAATAAGATAATGCACTACTTTCCAATAGCTCCTCATCTACAGAGGTTATATGTATCCAATCCAATAGTGAAGCATATGAGGTGGCACGTTGAGCAACCATACGAGGATGGTAGTGTTATGCATCATTGTTTAAACTCTCCTGCTTGGAAGCATTTCAATCAAACACATCCGACATTTGCAGCTGAAAGTCGAAATGTGAGGTTGGACTTATACATTGATGGGTTCCAACTGTTTGGCCAAACAGGTCAACAATATTCATCTTGGCCTGTGATATTAACTCCATAAAATTTGCCAGCCTGGATGTGCATGAAGGAAGAGTATATATTTCTAACTGTAATTGTTCCAGGGCCAAAAAATTCTAAGAATAAATTGGATGTCTTTTTGCAACCATTGATTACTGAGTTGAATCAATTATGGGAAGTTGGTGTTGAGACTTATAATCTTTTTACAAAGAAAAATTTTCAGTTGCGAGCTACTCTGATGTGGACAATAAGTGATTTTCCTGCTTATTCTATGTTGTCAGGTTGGAGTACTGCAGGCAAATTAGCTTGTCCTTATTGCATGGAAGAGGCTGATACATTTACTCTAACTAACGGAGGAAAAACATCATAGTTTGACAATCACCGAAAGTTTTTGCTAGATGATCATTCATGGCAAAGAAATAAGAGATGGTTTAGGAAGGGTCGATCAGTTCATAAGAGTGCACCACCTATAAGGTCAGGTGTAAATTTGATTAATGAAATTGATCATTTTAGGTTTAAGAAAGTGACAGAGCCTGATGGAGAAAAGATAAACCGTAGAATCCAGAAAGTATGTGGATGTGGTTGGAAGAAATGAAGTATCTTTTAAGATTTACCTTACTGGAAAACAAATCTCATTAGGCACAATTTGGATGTTATGCATATTGAGAAAAATTTCTTTGATAATATCTTTCACACAGTGATGAATGTTAAAGGAAAAACTAAGGATAATGCAAAGTTTAGAGAAGATTTGAAGGAATTTTGCTATCGTCCAAAGTTACATCGGGATGAAAATGAAAATAAATATCCAAAGGCTTGTTACACATTGGATAAGGAAGGGAAAGAACAATTATGCAACTGGATTAAAAAGTTAAAATTTCCAGATGGTCATGTGTCTAACTTAGCGAGATGCATTGACATAAGCGAGACTAAATTGTATAAAATGAAGAGTCATGATTGTCATGTTTTTATACAGAGGCTCATACCTATTGCATTTCGCAATTTATTGCTTGTGAATGTGTGGCAAGCTTTGACTGAGCTGAGCATCTTTTTTAAAGATTTAACATCCGTTATCATGACAGAGGAAGACATGAAACGTTTAGAAGAAGAGATTCTCGTTATCTTATGTAAGCTAGAGTGAATATTTCCACCAAGTTTTTTTGACTCCATGGAACATCTTCCAGTTCATTTGGCTTATGAAGCAAGAATTGCTAGTCCCGTGCAATATAGATGGATGTATCCCTTTGAGCTGTAAGTTAATAAATAATTAATTATTTTGTAACAAAATAACAAATAAGAATAATGTGATAATTAAAATTGCTACTTATTTTTAGGTACCTTTGAAAGTTGAAGAATAATGTTCGTAATAAAGCAAAAGTTGAAGGTTCAATATGTAATGCGTATTTGGTTGAAGAAACTTCATTTTTTGTGCACACTATTTTGAACCCTCTATATATACACGACATCAAAAAGTGTCACGCAATAGTGATGGTTTTGAATATGATTTGCAAGAACATCCCGAAATGATTTCAATATTTAAACATGTCGGTTGATCTTTAGGGCAAGGAAAATCAAGACATTTAAATGATATAAAATATCATATAGCTCGCACTTACATATTGTTGAATTGTGATGAAGTCAAACCATACATTCAGTAAGCAGTCATTGATTTATGTATATATGTTTTGCAAGGCATACATATGATTTCAAACAGTAATAAATTTTTTTATGTTGATTTAGAATC
>CATIWM010139517.1:0-31651 GCA_949671775.1 Mallotus repandus
ATCTAGGAGCTCGAACATACCCAGGTGCAACTCACTGAAAGGATAGAGAAGTAAGATTTTGAGCTTGCCGACCTAAAGAAGGGGCTCGCCAAAAAGAAAGAGGCTCGGGGTTATAACTTGAGGACTTATTAAAATATGGTGTTAGGATTCCTCAAGGCATACAGATCTGAGTGTTAAGAGAATTTTGCTTACTTAACGTCCTGATCTTGACTTCTTTGATTTTGATAAGATAACACTGAATGACTTGGCAAAATTGGCTACTGAAGAGGAGGCTACTAGTAAACCTGTCCCTAAATAATGAAAGGGTCCAAGGGTTGTTGAAAAGACAGCTGCTGCTGAAAGGTCTACTTCCAAGCAACCTGAAGATACCAAACTTTCCAGAGAGAAATCATCTGCTGAAGGTGATTCCTACTGTAATGCTTGAAAATCAATATTTGGAGACTGTAAATGTCCCTCATGATGCTGGCATGGTGCCTTTTGATTCTGAGGCTAATGTAAACACTTAGAGTTTTTTTTTTATTTTACTGATGTAGAAACACTTGGGAATGAATGAAATGGTACTTTTTTATTTCATTAGAGCTTATCTTTCTTATGAGTACAATTTCTTTACTGATAATATTTCTTAAGGGTATCTGAATTCCAATATCGAGGCAGTTCTTTTCCTTGTATATCTTTTATTTTATGTGCACCTTTAGTAGTTTTTCTTGTAACTTGATAAGGACCTTCCCAGTTAGGTCCGAGCTTGCCAGTTTCGGAACTACCTTTGCCAATGTCCACTCTTCTCAACATGAGGTCTCCGACCTTGAAATATCTTGGTTAGACATGCTTGTTGTAATATTTGGCTACTCTTTGCCTTTGAGATTCTGAGACTATAAATGCCCGTTCCCTTCTTTCCTGAAGCAAGTCCAAACATATTCGAGCATTAAGATTATTGATGCTCGGATTAAGCTCTCCTAAGACTCGGTAGCTTGATGACCCAATCTTCACAGGTATTACTACATCCATTCCATATGTCAGCCTAAAGGGTGTTTCTCCTATTAAGCTTCTGGGTGTTGTTCTGTATGCCCATATGACATTGTTGAGCTCTTCCACATAGTTTTTTTTTCTTTTTATCCAACCTCTTCTTTAGGCCTTTGTATGATGATTCTGTTAGTAACTTCTACCTACCCATTCGTCTGAGGATGAGCAACTGAGGCGAATCTGAGTTTATTGCCTAAATCTGAACAAAATATCTTGAACTTCTCATTTTCAAACTGCTTCTTATTGTCTATGATCAAAGTATGAGGTATACTAAATCTGCATATAACCTCTTTCAGTGATGGTTGGGACAACCTCCACCTTTATCCACTTGGTGAAGTGCTCAATGGCCACAATCAGGAACTTATTCTGAGATGTTGAGACTGGGAAGGGACCTAAGATATCCATTCCCCATATGTAAAGTTCACCATTGTACATAGAATAATGTGCAGCTCTGCTTTTTAATTTTTGAGCCTTTAGTTTATCCTCAGGCAAGATACCGTGCTCTAGATATTGTATGATTGGCTTCATCCATTTAGCCACTTCTTGAGTATTTATTACTTCTACTTCCTCAATGTTTGGCTTGGTAAGTTCCTCAGTTAACTCAAGTTCTTTGAATACTTGGTTTTCTTCTGATGATGATTTGGCCAATAAATCTGCTTTTGCATTCTCACTTCTGAAAACTTGTTGTATTTCCCATTGTCCCCATTCCTGTTCCAGCTTCTTTAAAAGTTGTTTCGCCTTCTCCACATATCTTATCATACTCAGTTCTTTAACCTGTCATGTTCCTTTCACCTGATTAACCACCAGTTGGAAGTCAGAGTATACTTTGAGATGCTCAGCTCATATCTCTATAGCCAACCTAAGTCCTTTAAGTAGTGTTTCATACTCAGTTGCATTGTTGGTGGCATTGTACTTGATTTGAACTGCATATTTGATCTTGACTCTGTTTGGTCCAATCAAAACAATTCCAGCTCCAGACCCTTGTGCTCCTGATGCTCCGTCTATGTATAGTCTCCATTACGGATATAAAAGAGAAATTGCTTCTTCTACGGACATCTCTTGGATAAAGTCCACCAGTGCTTGAGCTTTTATCTGTTGGTGAGGCTCGTAACAAATGTCAAACTCACCCAGCTGAACCGACCATTGGATGAGTCGTCCTGAAGTTTTTGGCATTTGGAGAATTTTCTGCAACGGGAAGTTAGTTCCGACCGCGATCGAGTGAGCCTGAAAGTACTGTCTAAGCTTTTTGGACGTGTGAACGATCGTCATGGCGAGCTTGTCTAACTTGGGATATCGGAATTTCAATTCTTTGAGTATTTTGCTGACATAATAAATTGGGCTCTGCTGGGTCCCTTCCTCTCGAACCAACACTGAAGCAATGGATTCGTGTCCAATAGAGAGATACCGGTATAAAACCTCATGTGGGATTGGCCTGCTGAATAATGGAGGTGAGGACAAGAACTTCTTAATTTCTTCAAACGTTGCTTGACACTCATTGTTTTACTCAAATTTCTTAAAATTTTTTAAAGCTCAGAATAGAAGTAAGCACTTTTGATTTCTTCAAATTTTCAATCTGATTTTTTTAAAGATATATTTATTGATTTAAATTATCTATTAAAAATTAAAATTTTAAATTATTGATCAGAACTACCTTTTTAATTTATAATTCAAATTTTTTGCTATTTGTATTGTGTGTTTAAAAAATTAAATCATTATAATTTCTATATATTTTTGTACTTTTTTTTTCATTCGAAGTTGGATTTTTTTTTTTACCAAAATTCAGAGTTTGAAATTGTATTGTTATGTTTAACCAATATCATATAATATCACACAAAATTAGAAGTGAAAGCTGATTCAAAGATTAAAAAAGTTTAAGTTCACCACAAGATTAAAAAACGTAAAAAATGTCCAAAATTAATTAAATTTGTAAAATAGTTATAACATCATTTTTTATTTAAAATTTTAAGACAATAAATGTATGGATTTTTTTTTTGAATTAGGTATATGGATCTTTTCTCTTAGAGGTTGTTTGGTTCAAATTTCGGAATCGGAATTGAGTGGAATCAGAAATGAAATAGAAATTTTAATAAATTGTTTAGTTTACAAAAGAATCATAATTGGAATCAATCTTATTTATATTAAATAACAATTATTATAAATTTATATATTTTATTTTTTTACTCAAAAAATATTATATTTCACAAATTTTAATAATATATGTCAATATTTAAAATTTTGACTAATTTATAATTAATCTGATTTGATTTCATGAGAATGAAAAATCATTTCTCACCTGTAGATGGGGAATAGGTGATCCATTGATGAAAAATTCATTCTTATTTCCATACAAAATTTTAATGAACTAAACATTAGAAATCGGAATCACTCGTTCCAATTCCGATTCCAACCCTTATTTTTAATGAAACAAACAATCCTTATATATTTCACACATTCTTATTATTTTTAACATAAATTAAACACCATTACTTTATTCAAAATTTTAAATTACTCAATATGTTCCTTTTTAATTGTTGTTTAAAAATTATGCACACAAATTAAGAAAATATAATTAATATATATGTAAAATACTATACTACCCTCATAATAATTCTCTCAACCAATTATTAGTTTTGTATATTTCTAAAAGTAGTGTATGTATAAATAAGGGTATGATAGAAAAAAAATTAGTTAAAATGCATTGGTAATTGAAAACGTCAAATAAATTAGAACAAAATATCCAACCTAAAATGACAATTAAAAAAGAATAGATGAAATATTAAATTTATGGATACATCCTACTTATGAGTTATTCTACAATACAAACATGTGTATCTATACAAATATTATTAAAACCGTTAGATTACTATTAATTTAATTATAATCATTGACATTTTTTATAGATATTGATAAACAAAAATACTTAATAGTTATAATTAATAAAAATAAATTAAACGACTCTAATTTCATTTGCACATATACAAACATTTGTATATATATGCAAGAGCCCCTACTTATAGCTCCTTACGTTTTTCAATATGAAAATCCTAATCAACGCCTATATTAGGTATAAAAATAGAAATGAAAAAATAGTGAAATGTGAAAGCCAATATTTCAAAACAACATTTTAAAAAATATACGAAATAGGAAAAATAGAAAAATATAAAAAACAAACATTTAAAAAAATATAAGAAATGAAAACTTAGGAAAAATATTTACATATTAAAAATTTACAGATATATGAATAAATATAAATTATATATACAAATATTGAAAATTTTATTCATTGTTATCAATCAATAGTGTAATTATAAATTATTTTATTTACTTAATAAAATATTTTTTTTCAAGTTATCTTCTTTGTTATTTTAAAAAACTAAAAAAATATATATTTTCCAAATTGCAAATATGTTTTTTAATTTTTTAAATTTATAAAGTAGTTTAAAGATATTTTTTTAATTTTTTTGAAATTTTAATATAAAAATATTTTCTGTTTCAAAAAAAATATAAAAATATTTTCAAAATATAAAAAATTTAAGTGTTGTTTAGTTTTGAAAAATATTTTCTATTTTTCTTTTCTTTTTTCTTATTTTTCAATTTTTTATTTTTCAAAATAGAAAACAGAAGAACAGAAAACAATTTGTTTGTTGTTTTTTATTTCACAATTTTTTAATATATACTCTTATAAGTTTTTAATAAAATTTATTATAATAATTTTTTAAATATAATAATAATTATTGTGATTTATATAATAATGTTTAATCTAAAATTTATTTATTTTATAAAAAATATTAAATCATGCATGTTTAATTAATTTAAATTCAAAATCTTGAGACTGTAATAGAGGTGATGGTGGTGGTGGTGGAGGTGGTAATGGTGGTGGTGGTGGTGGAGGAGGAGGAGGTGGAGGTGGAGGAGGAGGAGGTGGAGGTGGAGGTGGAGGTGGTAATGGTGGTGGTGGAGGTTGGTGGTCGTGGAAAAGGAGGTGTTGGTGGAGATGGAGGTGGACATGGAGGTGGTGGTCGTGGACATGGAGGTGGTAGTAGTGGTGGAGGTAGTGGTGCTGGAGGTGGAGGTGGAGATGGAGATGAAGGTGAAGGCCGTGGCAGCGGCGGCGGCGGAGGTGGTGGTGGTGGTAGTAGAGATTATGGTGGTAACAGTGGTTGAAAAAATTATATTAAATGTTAAAATATTAATTGAAAAATTTAGAAAATATATTTTATTAGTTTTTTAATACTTTTTATAATTTAAAAAATTTTGAAAAATATTTTTTTAATTTTTTAAAATTAAAAAATATCATAATTAAATAATAATTTTTAATTTTTAATTTTCTTTAAAATTTTTTTTACAAAATATGACCCTCACTTTTCCGTATATCATAGTTTGCTTCCCATCACTAAATATCCAAATTTTGGATAAAAATCAGATTTTTTTAATATTTCAAATAAAATAATACTAGCAGCAGTCCAATACCGAAAATAAGCATATCCAATAGATCACTGCAATTTTTGGACATAAGCATATCCCTATACTGATTTTTTTTTTTTGGGTCCCTTGGACGGTATTTTAATGTCAATTTCAGTTCCCAAAAAGCCACTAGCAGTGCGCGTGGTCAAAAAGGAGAAACTATAGGACCCAAATACCTTGGATAAGCATAGACCACCCGTGTCTAGTCTACACCTCACGCGCTACAAAGGAGCGTGTTCCATTGACTTTGTCTCTTAAAAATCATGACGTGGCTGAACAAACTTGGTTGTCTCTACCATAATGGTGTGCACACATATCCATATGTCCGTATTTACCGCATCTCCCCATTGATGTTTTGATCTGTGAAACGATGACGTTTCATTCTGTTGTTTTTTTGTTTTTTTTAAGTATTTATGTGTAGAGAGAGAAAATTACGAGAAAACGTGCCCAAAATAGAGAATTGTAATTAATTGATGCTATATTTCACGATAACAAAATTTATAATTTTAAATTAATTAGTCAAAATAGTAAATTCGGACGTCATTTTAGATAATTTTAACTGAAATATCAAATTATAAAAATTAAAAATTATATATTAACTTGTTAAAATTAAACAATTTCATGTAATCCTATGTTCCTTTTACAGATTAATAAATATAATTAATATATATGTAAAACACTATATTATTATTATAATAATTTTCTCAACCAATTATTAGTTTTATATATTCTCAAAAGTAATGTATATGTATACATAAGAATATGATAAAAAAAAAGTAATTAACATGCATTGGTAATTGAAAACGTCTAATAAATTAGAATAAAAAATTCAACCTAAAACGACAATTAAAAAGGAACAGAAAAAGTATATAATACTAGGATGACAATAAGCTGGTCGAATATTAAAAATCAGAGTAAGCTAGTCTAGAGGTCACTAGTTTTTGTTTAATATATTCCGACACATTTTTTTTTTACATCTAATGCACCCGATATTTGATATTCAATATTCTGTAAAATTTAACTAATCTGAATTTGACCTAGATTGGACCTCAAAAAATGGCAAAAGTATTTTCATTAATGCTTTTGCATATGCTAAATTTTGAATTCAAAACTTTAGTTTAAACGACATCATACTCCAATTATCTAATACATCACTAATGGGTTATTCCGATACCATTTCTAATCAGTAGCTTTTTTCTACTCAAAAGAAAGAGTAATTTTTTTTAAAGCATGATCCAAGATTATATCACAAATGATGCGAGTTAAGTTTGGTTTAATTAACTTAAATTAAAAAATATAATACAAACTACAAAATTAAAATAAATAGTAGAGGTTTGAAGTGTAAATAATTATAGAAGTGAAATTTCTAGAAGAATTGAAAACAATAATAATTTTGCTCACTCTTTTCTTCCTCCTTTGCTTTTTTCTTCTACTTTTGAAGATTTTCACTTATCTCATTGAAAAATCTTTTTTTTTTCTTTGAAAAATATTATTAGGCGTGCATCGTTTCAACTTCAAAAAAATATTGTTTGATTCTGTCAAATTAATGAGAACCTTTTGCACGCATATATGTATTCTACAACTATTTTTATCGTTCTATTCACCTTTATTTTCTTTTTTATTTTCTTTTTTACTTCATAGTTTCTCTCTCTTTCCTTTGTATAGATTCTATCCTTCTTCCTCAAAATAGGCTATAGACTATCTTAATCTAGGGCTTTGTCACTTTTTTGCCTTACTCTTTTGGAAATTTTGCCCTCTCTCTATGAGAGTACTCTCTATATAGAAGGAAGATGTGGTCTTTGTGGAGCTCATGCAGCAGTGGAAGAAGATGTTTTATTGTTGCATGGGAATAAACTTTAGTTGATTTATCCAAAATTGAAGGTCTTCTTTCTAGTTGTTCAAATAAATTTTGTCACACTCATTTTTTTTTGTGCGGAGGATGCTGGAGCTTTATTCCGATTTTTCATCAGGAATTAAAATGTCTCCATACCAGAATTTGGCTGTCTTATTGATCAAATATCAAATCCTCAATATGTGACACCGTTGTACCGGTGTTTATGTGGCTGTTTTTAGTTTTTCTGTTGTTTTATCCTTCTTCTCCTTTATGTGTTATCTAAGAGCAAGATTACTGGTATTGCTAATAGTATCTATGATCGTAAAATCCTGCTTTCTTCTGTTTAATTAATGAAATGTTTTTTTATGACTAAAAAAATAGATATTGTTTGTGCCAGCTTTAGATTTATGGTTTTATTTTATTATTATTAGCCTAATTACTAGAAGTATTCAACGCTCTTAATTAATGAACTTATAATATTTTTCAAATTTTAATACTTAGTATTGTATAAAATTATTAATTTGATACTTCCTTTGAATTTTAGAATTATCCAAAAAAATACTAGTTTGAATGATAATTTACAATTTCCATCAAATGTAATAAATATCTATTTGGTTGTTGTTAGGAATGTTATATTTTGCATATATTTTTTACAATTCGTTATTTTTGCATTAAATATTCAGTAGTTTTGACCTAATGATCAAAATCATCCATAGATATTTGAGGACTTAAGTTTGAGTTTCTCTATGTTTCCTAATTGAACTTGGCCAATAAATGAAATATTAGGTTAATTATGTTAGAAATTTTCATACTTTGTATTTTATAAAAAAATTAAAATGTAAAATTGTTGAGTTGAATAATACATAGATAAAAGTTAAAAAAACAAACAAATAACATTGAATCACTAATAAATATGCAAGTACCACTAGGTGAAACAACAAACATCAAGTTCTATAAAATTAAAGCTATAAATGGTTAAGTTTTTGTACACATTGCATTTTTTTAACTTCCAAGAGATCAAATAAATTAATTTGAGATTGAGTAAATCACATTATTGAATTACATCTTTATATTTCAGAATAAATTAACCAAAATTTACAAATTATAAATTTGCATTGCTAACTAAAAATAAATTTGTTAAAGAGCTTTAAATTTTATGATTTATATGAAAAAATAAATTAGTTAAAAGTTAAGTAAAATTTACACCATAAAAAAGTAATTTTAGATTCAGAACGAACTAATTAACTAATAAATTTTATAAAATTACTCCGCATGTTAAAAAATAAGCTTTTTGAACCGTTAAAACATAAATTATAAGAAGAAAAGAATTAGAAGGTTTTTTTTAATTATCATTAAAAGAAATATTTAGAGATTTTCTTTTTTAAGCGGAATCCTGTTATAGATTTTATCCCAATTCACAATACATCATACTTATGAAAAAGAAGCATAAATAGGTATGCATTGTTAAATCCATCCACAAACCCTAAATTCCTAAAATAAGAATAAAAAAGTAAATGCTTTTCAATTTACATTTAAAAAATAAAAAAAATAGTTAATAGCAAAAAAAAAAAAATCATTAATTGGTATTAAAGCACAAAGAAATAAAACCCTAAAGGCCTCTTGTAAGAACAAATCCTAATAGAATCAATCCCTACCGTCACTTCATAGATCTAACGGTCCAGATCTTCCTGTAGCTTATGCTTATCACTCACCTCTTTTTTCACTTCACTTGCTCTCCCCCTTTCCCTCTGTCTCTCTCTCTCTCCCTCCCTAGAAAAAAAAAAGAAAAAAAGAGCAAACAAACATGGCAAAACCCATTTAGCATCGTCATTGATCATCTTCATCACTTCACTTCTTCACTCTCAATCTGATCTCTATTATCAAATTTACACTCTTTACCTCAATACCCACCAATCTTTAATACATATCAACAGTTTTTTTTTTGTAATTTTTTTGTTTAGCTTTTTAAAGATTTTTTTGCTTTCAAGTTTTTGTGTTCTAATTGGGTTTTTGGTTTTGATCAGCAAAAAAAAAACTGTTTCTTTACCTAAAAAAGAAAACCCAGTTCAAATTTAGCCATTTTTAGCTAAAATTTAGCTTAAAGGTTCAACCTTTTTTTATATACATAGATATCTTCTAATGATCACAGATACATATTCAAAGATTTTGCCTGATATGTCAATGCGATCAATGCTCAAAAACGAGGATTTGAGCAAACTGATTAGAGAGCAAAGGTTACAGCAAGAGGCAGTGAGTGATAGAGAGAAAGAGCTTAATATTTATCGAAGTGGGTCTGCTCCGCCTACTGTGGAAGGTTCTTTAAACTCTATTGGAGGTCTGTTTGATGCAACTGGGTTAGCTGGTTTAGCAAAGAGTAATAAAGGTGGGTTCTTGAGTGAAGAAGAGATAAGGTCTGACCCTGCTTATGTAAATTATTACTATTCTAATGTTAACTTGAATCCTAGATTGCCTCCTCCTTTGTTATCTAAAGAAGATTGGAGGTTTACACAAAGATTGCATAGCGGTAGTACTGGGGTTAATTCTGCTGTTGGAGATAGGAGGAAGGGAAGTAGTCGAGGTGGTGAAAATGAAGGGAATAGGTCACTCTTTGCTGTGCAGCCAGGTTTTGGAGGAGGTAAGGAAGAGAATGGGAATGGTGGAGGAGTTGAGTGGGGAGGAGATGGTTTGATTGGGTTACCGGGTTTAGGTTTAGGAAGTAGGCAAAAGAGTATTGCTGAAATCTTTCAGGTGAGAAGCATGAAACTTCTGCTAATTTTTGTTGTTTTGTGTTGTTTCTGAACAGTTACTTGCTTCTGGTCTGGTGTCTTAGGCAGCTAATGGTTGTTCATATTATGTGTTTTCCAGTGTGATGAAGTGATGCTTTTTTTGATTGAAATATTTGGTGCAATTTAGCATGATGCTCTGAACATTTTTTTTATTGTTGCAATTGATGTATGAAATAACAGCGGCCCTGCTTTTATGTAACTATAGACAATGCATTGGAGCTGGAGAAGTTATTTGGTGAGAGTTAGAGCCTATGGATTTTATACTTTGTAGTGTATGTGTAACATATGTTATGTGATGTTTACTCTGTTTCTTTCTGGAATAATTATGTTTTTAGGCATGCGGCCTGTATGCTGTAGATTGCATTGGTGATGTTTTTGGGCCTTATATTTCAAGTCTTAGCTATTGCTCATTCAGTTCGTTATTTTTTAAGAATTAATTGTTATAGCATTGATTTTGATATGATAATGAAATTAATTCATCTTGTTTTCCACTTTTGAATGTCTATTGATTGCTCAATGTTGGTGGATATGGATTTACTCTCCTTGCATCTCTATTTGCCATTTACATCCTATTCATAAATGTTTAGTAAAGAAGTGCTTGTCGTTATCTTCTGAAAATTAATGTTGTTGTTTGACTCATTTCTATTGTTTTACTACTATACTGAGCATACACTGATCTTATACACGTGGGCGATTGAAATCAGCAGTGTGATTCTCAGTTTCTTTTTTGGTGTGTGCTTGTGTGGTAAACTTAGCAAAATTGAATTTAATCGCAATTTGAGAGTGAGAATCTATTACTTTATCTTTTTCCTATATATGAGTTTTAATTTATTCATTTGTCTTTCTGAAAGCACTTGATACACATACAGTAAGCATTCGTTTTATCTGGCTTTACTACCCTTCTCTCTCTGTGTGAATATAATTATATGACTTTGAATAAATGAATATGTAAATGCAAGAGATTTTTTATTTAAATTTTTATATTATGTGATTGAAATTGCGAGTCATAAAAGAAGGATTTTGATCGGATAGTGTCTACTACCAGTTCTTCTTCCTTGAGAACATTATTCGAATTTGCAGTGCTGTGTTAAGTGATGCTTTGGGCAAATGAAAGTTTGATAGCTGCTCGCTAAACAGTTTGTGGTTTTGAGAATGCAGGATGATATGGGTCTTGCAAATCCCACCTCAAGGCATCCTTCACGACCAGCTAGTCGCAATGCATTTGATGATGATGTAGATAATTCTGAAGCCCAGTTTGCTCAGATGCACAATTTACCATCTGTTGATGCCTTGCGCTCTGTGGCAAATAAACAGGGTGTTTCTGTGGTCGCAAATGTTGGTGCAACAGCTTCTCATACCTATGCTTCTGCTTTGGGTGCCTCTTTATCACGAAGCACTACACCTGATCCTCAACTTGTTGCTAGAGCTCCTAGTCCTCGGATTCCACCTATTGGAGGAGGTAGGGCCAATTCTATTGATAAAAGGGATGTGAGTGGTTCAAACTCATTTAAAGGTGTCTCATCAAGCTTGAATGAATCTGCTGAGCTAGTAGCTGCTTTGTCTGGGTTAAATCTGTCAACAGTTGATGAAGAGAACCATTCACGGTCACAAAGTCAACATAACATTGATGATCACCATAATCTCTTCAATTTGCAAGGTGATCAGAACCATGTCAAGCAACAATCGTTTTTGAATAATTCTGTTTCATCTGCTAATTCTTATCTGAAAGGCCCGTCAACAGCAACTCTGAATGGCAGAGGAGGCTCTCCTTCTGATCACCGGAATGTTGATACCATGAATTCTCCATTTGCAAACTATGGCTTAAGTGGGTATCCTGTGAATCCTTCATCTCCACCTATGTTGGCAAGTCAACTTGGGAGTGGGAATTTGCCACCATTATTTGAAAATGCTGCTGCTGCATCTGCAATGGGAGGAACTGGATTGGATTCTAGAGCGCTGGGTGCTTTAGGACCAAACTTAATGACTGCTGCAGCAGAATTCCAGAATCTCAGCAGAGTTGGAAATCAGAATGCAGGTAATGCTCTTCAGATGCCCCTCATGGACCCCTTGTATCTTCAATACCTGAGATCAAATGAGTATGCAGCAGCACAGATTGCTGCTCTCAATGACCCTACTATGGACAGGGAGTACCTTGGGAATTCATACATGGATCTTCTCCAGAAAGCTTACTTAGGAGCATTGCTTTCACCTCAAAAATCACAATATGGTGTTCCATACCTAGGGAAATCTGGCAGCATGAATCATAATTACTATGGTAATCCAGCATTTGGCCTTGGCATGTCCTATTCTGGAAGCCCAATAGGGGCTTCCCTCCTTCCCAATTCTCCTATTGGATCTGGAAGTCCTGTCAGGCACGGTGAAAGAAACATGCATTTCCCTACTGGGATGAGGAATCTATCTGGTGTCATGGGTTCTTGGCACTCAGAAACTCGTGGCAACCTCGATGAGAATTTTCCTTCCTCTTTGCTAGATGAATTCAAAAGCAACAAAACTAAATGTTTTGAACTCTCAGAAATTGCTGGTCATGTTGTTGAGTTCAGGTATACATCACCTTATCACTATTTTTGACCTCCTACTTTGGACCTCAAGAATTTATTTCTTTTGTTGTTCCATGCGTGTAATGAACAGTGCCGATCAGTATGGGAGTCGATTCATTCAGCAGAAACTTGAAACTGCTACTACAGAAGAGAAGAACATGGTCTTCAATGAAATTATGCCCCAAGCTCTTTCTTTGATGACAGATGTTTTTGGTAATTATGTGATTCAGAAGGTATTTCTCATGAAAAAACTTGGTTAGCCTACATTATTTTTGTTAAACCTTAATAGTCATATGTGTTTATATGCCCAAATGAGTTGCATTCTGTAAACACACATGGACATACAACAATCACTTAAGCATGGTTGTGTCTCTTCAGTTTTTTGAGCATGGATCTGCATCCCAAATCAGAGAGCTGGCTGACCAGCTAACTGGGCATGTTCTGACTCTTAGCCTGCAAATGTATGGTTGTAGAGTGATCCAAAAGGTATGTTATTTGGCGATTTCTTTATGATATTAGTACCATGATGAACTTTTTCAATTCTGCAATGGTGCTGTTCCTTTTTTTTCTGTTTGGCTCTATCTATTTGCTTGAGTTGAAGTCACTTTCAAGTGACTTTCAATAGTGCATCAGGGACTAGTCAGGTTTTTCCAGTAACGCTTTCATGGCTCATGTGAGAAATCCACTAAAAGCTGGGAAAGGCCAGGTTTTCTCTGGAATTTGTCTTACTGAAATAGATGAATGATCTAAAAGCTGGTCCTAAGGAATAATGAATCAGGATCACTTACAAAAAGATTCTGAATCATCTTGCAGCATTTGGGATTCCATCCCAATTGACAACTTTTTAAGTAATTAATATGGGTATAGATTCCACTGCTAGCAAGAAATTGGCATTTTTATTGCCCCACATCCTCCCTCTCTTCCCCACTACTTTTGGATATTCTCAATTTGGCCTGGACCGCTCATCATTTTGTTGGACATTAGATCTTTTTTTGGTACTTGAATTAAGAATTTTCTGCAAACCCATTGGATGATAAACACTGACTCCTCGTCTGCTGGATTTTGATTTCCAAATGCCCATAAAAAACTTACATTTTTGCTTGTTAAATATAGCTTACCAAGTTTTCTGTTCTCTTTTTGGGGAAAATGCCTGTTTATTCGCTAGTTGTTCAATTTTAAGATGTTTAATTATTAAAACCTATGTTCTTGGATTTAATGATCTATATGTTAACCAGGCTATAGAAGTGGTTGAGCTGGATCAGCAGACTAAAATGGTGGCAGAGCTCGATGGCCAGATAATGCGTTGCGTGCGTGATCAGAACGGGAACCATGTTATCCAGAAGTGTATTGAATGTGTACCTGAAGATGCTATACAGTTTATTGTTTCAACATTTTACGATCAAGTTGTGACACTGTCCACTCACCCATATGGTTGTCGAGTCATACAGGTTAATATACTCTGCTTCTTCACATACGCATATAAATGTACATTTGCAAGTGCATAACATAATTATACATTTATGTTTGTGTTTTATTTATCTAAGGAGATTCCATAAAAGGCCAACTGTTAAGATTCTAATTTGATATAAATTCTGCCAGAGAGTCCTGGAGCACTGCCATGATGCAAAAACTCAGCGGATAATGATGGATGAAATTTTGCTGTCTGTTCTTATGTTGGCACAAGATCAGTATGGAAACTATGTTGTGCAGGTTCGTTATGTGGATGACACCACACAAAACTATTCTCTAGGAATTATTATATGATATAGGGTGCTGATTATTGGCAGTACAATATGCTAGGATTATTTCTTTTCAATTTTGGTAAGTATAGAAAAACATCAGTTGCATATAAGGAAAGCATCTATCATCTTTAGAGCATCAGTTGCATATAAGGAAAACATCTATCATCTCTAGAGCATCTGAGGAGTTCTGTATCCAAAATCATTACTTCATTGCATTTGTTGGTGAGAACTTGTTCTTTTTAAGCACCTTATTCTGTTATTCATTGATTGTTAATTTCAGTCTGCCCAAAATTTTTGTGTTTGATGTCAGATAAATGTAGTTTATGCTTTCATGACAGTGCATTATGTTTGTTCTCTCTAGCCACAAGGAACAAAGATCTTGGTGATGAGAGAAAACAATCATATTTATCGAGTTTGTAGAGATTACCTTGGCAGATTTATTTGATTTGCCTAAAGGGCAAACAATTGCATAGCGATGAATCATGTTTGGTCTCTCTAGCAGCACGGAACAAAGGTGATCTTGTTGATGAGAAAATGTCATTTATTAATTTTGTGGAAAGTATCTCAGTAGAGCTGTTAGATGTGCCTAAATAAAAAAACAACTGCATGGCAAAGGATGGCACCTGCATTTTTCTGCTTTAATCCTCAGCTGTTATTTCCATGAATTGGTTGAGAAAACAGATTGTTCTAATTATTTGTTATGAAAATCTGCTATAAAGAGACATAATAAGCTATATGAAATGAGGTATTTTTGCTGGAAAATACTAGACACGATGTGTCTAAGTAAAGCACATATGTCTACTTGATAATTTCTTTCATGGGCTGATTGTGTACTTACCGTTCCAACCTTTATTCATGTGTTCTTGTATTTCACAAATAATTGATATATGATATCACATGTAAAGTTAAATGTAATTGCTGCCCTCGCAACTGCATGAAATATTTTGCCTAGTATGTGCAGCTGACTCTCAAGTTACCACAATGGCTGTATCATCTCCACCTTCTGCACCTTCTCCTCTCTCTCTCTCTCTGTGGCAGTAAGCACTTATTTATTTACCTATTTTCAAACTGTGCTTTTCTAATTGATCGCATATTACAGCATGTGCTGGAGCATGGAAAACCACATGAACGTTCATCAATAATTAAGAAATTAACTGGGCAGATAGTTCAAATGAGTCAGCAGAAGTTTGCCTCCAATGTTATAGAGAAGTGTTTGACATTCGGTACTGCAGCAGAGCGCCAGGCCTTGGTGAATGAGATGCTTGGTGCCACTGATGAGAATGAGCCTCTCCAGGTTTATAATTATCCAATTGTTACCTACATTTTAATAGAATGATAATCATTGAAAAAAACTTCTTTCCAATGTTGTTTTCAACTTGTTTCAGTTGTTGATATCTTGTTTCTATTTTCTGTTTTTCTGTTATATGCAGGTTATGATGAAAGACCAGTTTGCTAATTACGTTGTACAGAAAGTGCTGGAAACCTGTGATGACCAGCAACTTGAACTAATCCTTAATCGAATAAAGGTTCACTTAAATGCTCTGAAGAAGTATACTTATGGAAAGCATATAGTTGCACGTGTAGAGAAACTTGTTGCAGCTGGAGGTAATTCTATTTGTTCTTCTAATGCTAGAAAATTTGCCATGGGTTGAGTTGTGGAAGACTAATATTTCATATGTTAGTTAAAAACCAA
This sequence comes from Mallotus repandus, assembly GCA_949671775.1. Taxonomy (NCBI): domain Eukaryota; kingdom Viridiplantae; phylum Streptophyta; class Magnoliopsida; order Malpighiales; family Euphorbiaceae; genus Mallotus; species Mallotus repandus. Next base: position 16,098 of record CATIWM010139517.1, read on the forward strand.
TGCAGATGCAATGCTTTCTAACCAATGCTATTTCTCGTTTTGCAGAGAGGAGGATCAGCATCCTTACCCTGCACTCTGCTGCTTAGATGGCATAGGAGAAGTTGTACAGCTAACTGGAGATAGTATGAGTGCCTCTCTCTTTCTCTCTTTTTTTTTTCTCTCTTTAATTTCACATAGCCATGGCTCTGTTTATTTATTTGGATAGATGGGAGCTTAATGGAAATAAGTTATCGGTTGTACTTAAACCTGTACATTGTTAGTTTGAGGTTATACCTAGATTCAGGCTAGCGGAGGCTCAGATGGTGAACATGCTGATGCCCTTGCAGAGGAGATAAAAATTTACTGTACAAGTTTTAAGGGTGTAAAAAGGGAGGAGGTAGTGAACTTGTGATTGTGACTGTACAAAAATGTTACCAGGCATGGATGGCCTTTGTGTTTAGGGGAGAGTCTGGAATTTTTCGGTTGTATGGGATTTATTTATTTACCTTATGTTAAGAACTTTTTCACCCCTATTGTTATGGCTTGCTTGAGAATTGTTCATTTTTGTATGCTGGTTGCTTCCTTTACAGGCAAGTTTGCTCTTTTTTTGGATGCATAAATGATGGTTCTTTACAGGCAAGTTTGCTCTTTTTTGGATGCATAAATGATGGTTCTTAGTCCAAATTAAGCAAGTTTTGTTCCTATTAATTTGATTGATTATTAAGGCTACATTAGAGATTGATCTGCCTGGTGTTTCATGAGTTTACCAATTAAAAATTTTCTAAAATGCCAAAAATAAAATCTATAATGGCCATTTTACACCTTGGCAGTAGAATTTGAATTCTTACTTTTTTGGAGCTTAATAAAACATTTTGTTGTGGGGAAAAAAAATGTAGTTCCTGTAAAACAGCATGTAACCCAGGATTTTATTCTCCTAATTCAAAAATCCAACCATGAGAGGCGCCTTTCTAGGCTGGTAAGGGCAGCACATGCTAGCTTTTGACTTTAAATTTGATGCACTTCGTGGTGGCTGTGGCGGTGCATACCTCAAAATTTGCAATCTTAATGTCAATATTCAAACTTTAATGTCCAATGCTAAAGAAAAATTAGTATTTTATTCTACAAATACAAGTGGGATCGGTGCTTTATGAGGGGAAAAAAAGAATAAAATTCTATTGTATCAATCGATAAATCTAATTAAAATGCAATTAAATCACTGTCTACAAGCATTGAACAATAGCTAAGAGAATCACTAGAAACAAAATCGTCAAATATCATTAGGCTTACAACACTTAACATATAGGTTTTTTTTTTTTTTTTTTTCATGTTAAACAAATCTTGCAATTACTAAACAATGACAATATCAAGACTAAAAAGCCCTAAAGAAGAAACACACGGTTAACTGTTTCTCCCTTGATATACATATGCTTAAAGCAGCATCAATTAGGAGGGCAAAAGGTAATAACATACCTAGGAGCCTTACAAGTCTTAAGAGCTGAAGCATCATCATAAGCAAAACTATAAGCTTTTGGACAAATAGCCTTAAAAAGATGAGCAAAAATAGTAGGCTTGCAACTTTTAGGATCTGCAAACTGCCCAGTACAACAATACCTATCACTCTTAGCAGCCAAACATGCACTTTTACAACCCACAACTTTGCCTTGTCTCTTCACAACCAGTGCCTCAGGGCAACAAACATTTAAATTAGCCTCACAGGCAGCCACTCCACAGCCTGCACCACCACCACTACCACCAATGGGCACCATAGAAACAGGCACATTGAACCCATCAACCAAACTAACATCATAGTAGTGTAAGTCAGAAACTGAAGTCCCAAGTGTCATTTCTACTATAGATGCTGGAGGAACACCACCAATGCCTCTGCATTGTAACTGACCGGCACAATCTCCTGTCTGGCATGAACCTTTGCCTGTGGTTTCATCGAAACAACAGCCTTGTCTTGGCCAGATTCTGCCTGACCATTTGTCAGGAAGTTTAAGAACTGTTTGTTCCCCAGTTGAGAGATGGAAACCGCCTTCTCTTGGAGTTTCATGCCCTGCAGTTCCAAGAATTCCTGGCCATATGCTTTCCTTGCAGTTGTTTACTATGATTAGTTCAGTTCCATCTGCAGGAAAACATGAACACAAAGATCATAAATTGAGTTCTTCATCAAAATATCAAAAAAAAAAAAAAAAAAAAACAACAACAACTAAGTAGAAGAACAAGAACCTGTGAAGGAGATGGAGATCATGAGTGTTGAAAAGAAGAATAAAACGAAATGTGAGGAAGTTGGCATTTGTTTTGAGTTGTGGAGATGAAAAAATTTGGTGGGTGTTGAATTCTTGATCAAACACAGATATGTGTGCATAGAAGATAAGAGATGTATCCTTAATTTTTGCCACTAAATAAGGATTTTTTTTTTTTTTTTGGTTTTTGGAGTTTAAAAAGAACAAAACTGCTTGTGCAAAAAACTGTTTGTTAAGCTGTAAAGCATATGTTATACTACTACTAGTCAGTTACTTTCTTGCATCGTCTTTGTGCAGTTCCTTTCTTTCTAAAGTTAAGCAATTGGAATATAATTTTAGTACTAAATCTTGGAAAGTGCCTCCCTATCTTTGCATCATTTTAGATTCAAAAATGAAGAACTTGACTTATGTAGACAAGGTCTTGAACTCTCCTCCCATAAAGGTAACGGCTAGCTTTTATGGATGAATTTATCTCGAAAAGAATATGACTTGTTTATTTTAGGTATATTATAGAGAGAAATTTTTATCTATACTCAGAAGATTATATATATCATATGACTGGTTTATTTCGGGTATATTGTGGCGGAAAATTTTTTTATACATCTTCAAAAGATTAAATCAAACAGTCGAATTTTACTGACAAAAAAAAGGCAATTTATAAGCCAATATAAGTTGGTATGGTTGTAAGATTGCTATATTTTCAAGTATAGAAGAAAGATGAGTTCACCTTAAGATCTGTGTAATTTTAATTACCTTAAAATAATCATTTAAAAAAATTATTGCAGAATCTACATTTAATTATATATAAGGAGATTAATAGTTCTCTTAAATCATATGTATATAGATTTTTTGCGATAAATATCTAAAGCAAAATATATTTTCTTATATGTATTTATTATAGTTATATAGTAAACTTTAATAAATACATTTAAATATACATGTTTAATTTGTCACTTTTGACTTTTGGAAATATTAATTGATATTGGTGGCAGTGATTTCAAAATTTAAAATTTATCTGATAAAGATGATTTAACTTTTGAGTGTTGATAAGAATTATTTTTTCATAAATTTTAAATGTCAATATAATGGAAAAATAATTAAAATAGAATGAGAAAACAAAATATTTAAAAATTAAAATATTAATTTCATTTAGTTTCCAATCTATTTTTATAAAAAAAATTTATAATTTAAATTTTTAAAATTTTCTTTTTACATTAAAATTATGCGTACATTTCGATCGAGGTTAAAGAAGGTTAATTATTACTCATGTTAAGCATTAATCTCCTTTACCCTTATTTGGTAACTTCAAAATATACATTCTTAATTGTTAACCCCCTTAATAATTAAACTCACTTTATTCTATATGAACTTTAAAAACTAAGAACTTTTCATTTTATTTTATTTTATCACGTATCTTGTAAATTGTTTCTTTTTTTAATTTTTTTTATAATAATAAGCTATACATAAAATTTATAATATATATATATATCAATTTAAGATTTTTTAATGATAATTTTATTATTTTTAAAATTAATTTTATTTCTTATAAAAACTTAATAATTTGTTTATTTATTTTTATTATTTTATATTAATTATATAAACGGTTTTTTGAATGATTTCACATTAATAATTTATTCATTACCTTTGTTTACCAAATGAGGTTAATAGTTTAATTATTACACTTGTAATTGTTACTCTTACAACAGTTACACCTATTGTTACATCATATTTTTTTAACCCCGATCCAAACACACTGTATAAGTAAGGATAGATGATAAAACATTTTTTCTTAAAAAAATCTTTAAATATAAATAATATAAATTTGAAAATTTTAATAAGAATACTGGTATAATGTTATTAAGATAGTAACATAACATGGAGGGTTATCATCATTTTTCAAATAAGTGTAGCATTATTTCAAAGGTGGTTATCAAGCTTGGCCCCTTCTCATTTTGTCAATCACTTTTTAGCATGATATCCCACTTTGTGTTCATCTATTTATCTTGTTGAAAATTTACTAATGAAGAAATGGTAGATAATGAAATGAATTTTTGATGATCCAAGCTTTTAGAGGTTAAAGAATTTACAAAAGAGAAAAGCAGTATAATATTTATTGTGTACTTAATAATGTAAAAAAATATCACCATATACATTTTAATGCACATAGACTAAAATTTATAGAAAAAGATAAAACGAGAGTACCCATTATTTTTACTTTTTAAAAATTAATTGATATATTAATAATTAGCTCATTAATGATTTTCAAATATTTTGGACAATATTAACATTTTTTCTTACAATTATGATGATTAATTACAAACTTTTTGTTTTATGTTGATCTACATTTTAGAGGAAAAATGTATTGCAGAATTAAACTTTTAAACTCTTTTTTTTGGGTGTAATAATTTTTATTTACAAAAAAATCTTACGATTTAAGTATTTATAGATTGTAATATATGAAATAATTTTTTACTGCAGATGAAAATTTAAATAAAAATTAATTTTATAAATTACTAACGGACGTAATTCAAACCTTATATCCCATATTCTTAGAGTCGAACTTGCTAGCAATAGTTTACTTTAGTACTAACAATCAAACAATATTATCTTTTATAATTGCAATTAATTACTATAATTAAAATCTTTAAATTTTTAAAATCATTTATTTTTCTCTCTCATGAATAATGGTAACATTAAATTTTCATGAAAAGAAATATGCCAATAAATTTCTTGCAAATGTTGTTTTGATCTTGAAATGACAACCCTAGAAAATTCTGTTTGTTGGTGGGAAAATAAAGAAAAATAAATAAAAGCTTTCATTTTCATGATCATAATACCTGTCATGAACCCAGATTACTGGCCGGTTCAAAAGCAGAATTGCTGGTGACCGGCTGGTCCAGTCTGTCTGCTTATTTTAGTTCCAACCGTTTCCGGTTCCTCCGCAGGACAACCGGGAGTTCCGGTTTTATTTATTTCCGTTTCTTAAGACCGGTCCTTTTCATCAACAAAACCGGATGACCCGGTGAAACATAAGCTAATTATAGTCACAACCCAAACCGCCTATTCCCTTAAGCCCTAACCGGTCGGTCCGGTCATCAGAAAACCCCATTTTTTTTGGTTTTGTGTTCAAACTTCCTCAACTCGGTTCTGTTAACAATCTGTTTTGAACCCAAAAAAAATAAAACAAGTAAGTTCTTTGCTACCCTTTGCTTTTCTTTGTATCTTTGTCTATAATTCTTGGATTCTTGATGTTTTAATCTTAGCATGTTAAAAGGGTTTATGTTAATTTAGCTTGTTTCATTGAATTGAGTGAACAAAAGTGAAACTTGTTCTTGTTATGTTACAAGTTCTTGATACTTGTAAAATATTATTGTAGCCAAGATTAAGTTTTTGAGTGGTTTATGTGATTGTTAAGGTTTTGTTTAGATGGATTCTAGTAATAATTTGGAACCCGTACCTATAACACCTCAAAAACATGACCCAGCTTGGAAGCATTGTCAAATGTTCAAGAATGGGGAGAGGGTGCAATTAAAATGCGTGTATTGTGGCAAGATTTTTAAGGGTGGTGGGATTCATAGGATTAAAGAACATTTAGCAGGTCAAAAGGGTAATGCGTCTACTTGTTTACGAGTTCCTACTGATGTTAGGCTTATAATGCAACAAAGTTTGGATGGAGCTGTAGTTAAGAAGAGGAAGAAGCAAAAGATTGCGGAGGAGATCACGAATTTAAGCCCTGTTGTTGTTAGCAGTGAGATAGAGGCTTTTGGTAATGATCAGATTGGGGTTAATACCGGGATGGTGTTAATTGAAGGTCCGAATGTGATAGAGCCGTGTTCAAGTGTGTTAATTGGTGGAGAAGAAGAGAAGATGAATAAGGGTGGGGAGAGGAGGAAGAGAGGAAGACGTAAAGGATCTGGGGCAAATGCAAACAATATTCTTAGTGTGGATAACAGGATAGCATTAGGTGCTAAAAGAGCAAACCATCATGTTCATATGGCAATAGGAAGGTTTTTATATGATATTGGGGCTTCTTTAGATGCTGTGAACTCAGTTTATTTTCAGCCAATGGTTGATGCGATTGCTTCAGGAGGATCAGGTTTTGGAATGCCTTCATGTCATGATCTTCGTGGTTGGATATTGAAGAATTCGGTTGAGGAAGTGAAAACTGATGTTAATAATCACATGGCTAATTGGGCAAGGACTGGTTGTTCTATTTTGGTTGATCAATGGAACACATTAATGGGTAGAACCCTGTTAAGCTTTTTCGTGTATTGTCCTGAAGGAGTGGTGTTTTTGAAATCTATAGATGCATCTGATATTATAAATTCATCAGATTCTCTTTATGAATTACTCAAGCAAGTGGTAGAAGAAGTTGGTGTTAGACATGTTTTGCAAGTGATAACCAGTGTGGAAGAGCAATATATTGTTGCAGGGAGAAAGTTATCTGATACTTTTCCTAATTTATATTGGGCTCCTTGTGCAGCTCATTGTATAGATTTGATACTTGAGGATTTTGCAAAACTTGAGTGGATAAGTACAGTAATTCAGCAGGCTAAATCTATTTCAAGATTTGTATATAATCACAGTGCAGTTTTGAACATGGTGAGAAGGTATACATACGGAAATGAAATTGTAGAACCAGGAATCACTCGTTTTGCCACAAACTTTGAAACATTGAAACGAATGGTCGACCTTAAGCACACTTTACAGGCCATGGTCACTTCGCAGGAGTGGATGGATTGTCCATATTCTAAAAAACCAAGGGGACTTGAGATGTTAGATTTGCTAAGTAATCAATCATTTTGGTCATCTTGTATTCTGATAACCAAGCTGACATATCCTCTCTTGACACTTTTGAGAATAGTTAGTAGCAAAAAGAGGCCTGCAATGGGGTATAGTTATGCAGGAATGTACAGAGCAAAAGAAGCAATTAAGAAGGAACTACTGAAGAGGAAAGATTATATTGTCTACTGGAATATTATAGATCACTGGTGGGAACAACAAAGCAATCTCCCTCTTCATGCTGCTGGTTTCTTTCTTAATCCCAAGTTCTTTTATAGTATTGAAGGAGATCTCCACAATGAGATTCTGTCAGGGATGTTTGATTGCATAGAAAAATTGGTCCCTGATGCTGAAGTCCAAGATAAAATCACCAAAGAGATAAACTTCTACAAGAATGCTTCTGGAGATTTTGGAAGGAAAATTGCAGTTAGAGCTAGAGAAACTCTGCTTCCTGGTGAGGGTCCTTTCTGCTGATTGAATTGCCAATTAAGCTTCTTTGTTACATGTTTAGACTTTTGCTTGTAGGATAATAATATTCTTTCATTTTTCATGACTAGTAGTACCAGCTAAAATTCTTTAATAGGTTGCTTAGGCAGCAATTTGTTAGTACTAGGTAAAACCCCAAAGAAATCCCAAACTCTGTAATGCTTACACTGATCTGGTGTCATTTCTGCAAAGCATCAAATACTTTCTTTGTGTGCTTTGTCAGATGCAGAAATCAGTCTTCTAGACTTTATAGAAAGTAATACTGTTAGCACTTAATGGATTTTTCAATTTTTTTTTTGCAGCTGAATGGTGGTCTACATATGGAGGGAGTTGCCCGAATTTGGTGCGGTTGGCCATCCGTATTCTCAGTCAGACCTGCAGTTCAATTGGGTATAAGCAAAATCATATTCCTGTCGAGCAAATACATGACACAAAAAATTGTCTGGGGCGTCAACGACTCAGTGATCTTGTCTTTGTTCAGTACAATTTGCGACTGAAACAAATGTATGTTTATGGATGGAACTGAATATGCATACTGCTGATGATATTTTTGAAATTTTGTAACTGAATATTTTCATAACAAATTCTTTGACAGGGTTGGCAAGAATGAAGAAAATGATTCTATTGATCCCCTATCGTTTGAAAGCATTAGCGCTTTGGAGGATTGGATCAAGGAAAAAGACTTAAGCACAGAAGACTATGCAAACTTGGATTGGATGGCACTTGATCCACCATCTGCTAGCTCAGGGCTCTCAGACTCTTCTTATGATGAAGTTGACGAGTTGGGAGCAGGTACTTAAAATTTGCTGATTTGGAAAAATTACTAAAGAAGTATATATATTTTTCTCTTTCAGTGAGCTAGTATTGCAGAAGCATTCTTTCTAATTTAAGTTAGTTGTTTGTTCAATATGCAGGGTTTGATGATTATGAGATTTTTAATAGAGCGAAAGACACTGAGGATGAAATTGATGAAGAAAATCACTAGAATGGCTTTGAAGTACACAATATTTGTTGTTTTCACACGGACAGAAAGGTCGCCTTCTGCACCAGAGCTTATTATATGATGAACTTTTGGTAGATTATGAGGTGTAAATGCATTAGGATTTGTTTAAAGTTAGAGATGATCACTAGGAAGACTAAGGTTCGACGATGATTTGTACTCCTTTTCAAAGCCTCAAAATTACAGTAGGAAGGCCTACAGTTCCAGAAAAGGCGCATTGTAGTTGATAAACTGAATACATTTCATCTTGCACATATTCAAATTGATTTCTGAGAAACATTTTGAATGTAGAGAATGTCAAGCAGTATATGCTATTCGATTAATGATTCTTGTTTTGACAACACCTCGTCAAGTCCCTGCAGCAGCAAATGAAGAAGCTTTATGTTCCTCCATTTGGCTGAATAGGTCATTTAGCTGATATCTGCGTATGTGAATAGGAAGTAAAGAAGATATCATTTCTTCATTTGGAGACTTGCCATTATAGTAGAAGTGATGATGCTAAAGCCATTGAGCTTTGTTGATTTTTTTTATATATTTTATTCTTAATGTTTTGATTCAAATGTTGAAAAGTATTTGGCGTGATTGGCTCCAAAGCTAAAGTTTGATACTGACTTAACTTGCTCCCAAAAAATATGAAAGATATCAGCAGCCAAATTTGAGTTCATGAACGAAAGAAAGGTGCCTTCAATCAGAAAAATGATATTAGCATTTTTTTTAAGGCTATTCTCGTCCGCTAGTGTGCCACTAAAAGACCTTTTTTTCAAGAAAGTGATTTTTTTTTAATGCACTCAATGTTTTAGCTAGACTTTCTCTTCTTATAATATTTTCTGATGTCAACTAATGGCACGAAAAATATATATATATATATATATATATATATTTTAAATTTAATAATATTGAGATGTGTGCATTACTTTGATCTAATGGTCAAAATTATTAAAAATACCGAGTCTCTCATTTCCCTCTATATACCCTTATTTGTAATTGGCCATACAAAAATAATTACTATTAACTGAATTTTTTCTTTTCATTCTCTGTTTTCATTGACTGAGGTTGCGTTATGTAAATTTTTATAAAAAATAACATTTTAAAGAAAGATGTAGAGCCAAACTATGCCATATTTTTCTTGAAAAATCTAAATCAATCTGGGGCCAAGAGATCGTGTTTCTTATTGGATACTTTTTTCTGAAGATTTTTTGCTTAATATGTTTTCATTGAAATCACTCATTTGACTTGTTTTCTGCAGCACTTGTACTCCGATTGTTATAGTTGAACTTTGACTGTAATCTCCATGATTTTCTTGTGTTTTGAAGGTAAAGTTGCATTTAATTTTCATATATTAAATAAATATATATGTAACTGAAGGTCAACAGCTAGGGAAGATAACTTCCGTCTATTGTGTCCACCACCTTCTGTTGCTTGTTCATATTGTCTTTGTACTCCACTATAGCTTTCAACTATTCAGCATTTTAGTCAACTAACTGAAGCCACAACTTCTTGTCATACTTTCAAGATAGTTTTTATATTCTTTGTTCTTCTTTAGACTACATAACTTGACATGGGCATGCTTTGATTTTTGTAGTGAAGATGAGCCTAATGAAACTTGACAGAGATGCCTCATTTGTCAATGCTTATGCAACCCCATCAAAGTATGGTCCTGTGGTTTTTCTGCTATGTGCCTATATTTGCAGCAGTTGACTTCTCCCCGTATCTGCATGTTAACACTAATTTACTGTCATGACAATTTATAAACAGGCAGTTTACTGATTGATGCTTTCCTTTTTTTTTGGATTGTGTCGAAATGTTAGCTTCCCCTGTACAGGCGATGGCCATTAGTTGTTAATGTTGGCATATATATATATATATATATATGGGTTTCCAACTATTGAACCGAGGACCTCCCCCTAGACCAATTAATCTAAGCTTCATAGACGCTTATGCTTCCTGTTAATTCTGCTTTCTGCAAATGATGTTACTACATTTTCTGCAGCATTACTAAATATGGTGTTATTAATGATAATGATTATCATAATTTTTTATCATCCAAATTTAATTAAGATGATAATGTTTTGGCTAATCAGGACAATATTCCCTCCTTGATTGTTAGGAATATCTTGTGTGATGACAACAGCAGATCCTAATGTCAAAGACAAAAAAAATATAGAACAAAACTATTGATAGTAGTTGGCACTTGGCAGTTTGCAACTGACCTTAAATTAAAAAAATTGAAAAAATAAAAGACTGTAAATCAGCAAGTTGTGAAGAAAAAAATTGAGACATGTCTTCTTCACAGTCACAAAACTATCGTTGGTTGATCTGAAGCATCTGCATATCCAGTGGTTGGCATCCAAAAAATTCAAAGCAATGAATATAAAAAGCACTACTAGCACATATCAGTATTCTTTTGAACAATTATGACAAAACTCTCTCCATTCCTTGTCCATATCTTCAACTTTTAAGAGCACTTGAAGGGTAAATGAACAATATTTACTTAGCAATATACAACAGAGACATGGGATATTATCAGTTAATTTACATTTCAAACAGAAATGAAAATTAAAATGACAGAATCACCATGTGTATACAAAAAGTAACCTCAAGAAAAAAAAAGAAAAAAAAAAAAAAATATGGCTATCTACCTTCATTTCTACCAGAATGTGAAAGAGGTGAAGTTGAGCTAGCTTCAATATCATCTCCATAATCAACACCAGATGACCATGCACTAACCTTCTCAAAATTTGATGACAATGGATAAGAATGCACAAAATCCTCAAACTCCACATTATTACTACCTTCACCCTTCCTCCCATCGTACGCATCTGGGGCTGTGATCACCTCTGGCAATGCTACTTCTCCTTCAAAGTATCTAACAACCTGCCTCATTGTAGGTCTCATGTTGGGTGAATTGTTGGAACACATAAGGCCTAGTTTCAACACGACAATAGCTTCAAGCTCATCAAACTCACCATTCAATCTTGGATCCACTACATTAAGAACTGCACCACTTCTCCACTTTTCCCATACCCAATCTACCAAAATGAGCTCCTCAGGCAATGCCTTAGGCTCAATAGGTCTCCTTCCACAAACCACTTCTAGCAATAGTGCACCAAAAGCAAACACATCTGAACTAGTTGTAGGCTTCCCGGTTCTTGTTAGCTCTGGTGCTAAGTAACCCAGCGTGCCTACAACTCTAGTGGTACTAGGATTACTGCCGCGCTCATATAATTTGGCAAGACCAAAATCACTAAGTCTACCATTTAGATCAGAATCTAATAACACATTTCCTGCTTTTATGTCTCTGTGAATCACAGTCTGTTCCCATTCTTCATGCAAATAAAGAAGACCAGAAGCAACACCTTTAATAATATGGAACCTCTGTTCCCAATTGAGAATTGTTTTAGGCTCATCAAATAAGTACTTGTCTAAGCTCCCATTAGGCATGAAATCATAAACAAGTAGTAAGTCACCTCGCCGGCGACACCAACCGATCAACTGAACCAAATTTCTATGTCTAAGACGACCAATACTAGCAATCTCAGAAACAAATTCCCTCACACCTTGTTTAGATTCATGAGAAATTCTCTTGACAGCAACTTCAGTAGAATTTGGTAGAGTTCCTTTGTAAACTTTCCCAAATCCACCAAATCCCAGAAGCTCTTTATCTCTAAAACCTTTCGTTGCTTTCTTGAGTTCTGGATAAGAAAATCTATGAGGACCAACATCAAGCTCCCAGTCTTCTATCACATCAGCATTCCTTATCTTCCTAACTAGGTAAAAAGATACAGCCATGACCAAGATTATGAATACAAGAGCTGAAATTGTGGCAGCTGCAATTAGTTTTGTGTGATTCTTTTTAGGCCCAGGAAGACTAGGAAGAGAAGATAAAGACAAAGACTTGGCTACTCCATTAACACTGAAACTCCATCCAAGAACATAGTGTGTGCTAGCTAATAAACCAGTGGATGAAGAGAATCCAACATACATGTAATCCTCAAAGATAGGAGAAAGATCTACGTCAAAGGACAAAGTGGGAATTCTTGGTTTTGTTGAAAAAGGTGAAAGCCTAACTTCTACAACATTCTTAGCAGAATCATAATCAACCCAAGCTTGAATAGGCTTACCACTTTGAAGTGTAAGATTCACCCTTGTAGAATTATCAAGAAAATAAGCAGCAGGAGCAGATTTATTTGATTGCAAATCATTTATATCAATACCAATATGATTATCATTTATATCACCAAATTCAAAATCCTGAACTGTATCAAATTCAACAGCAAAAATGTGATTACTGAAATTACCCATATCGCTTGCATTAAGTAGGCCAAGGTACTGACTAGGAAGAGACCCTTTAAGCTCCTTTGAGGTAGAGATAGTGAAAGCAAAACCATGGCCACCAAGCTTTAAGTACTCAGGAACAATAGCAAAAGCAAAAGCAGTAGAAAAGGAGAAAGCTTTACCATTGCTAGAGTTCTTCAGTTGGATTTGATTATAGTAAAAAGCATGGGCTTTTAAGCGCTGAGTGGTGTTTGTTAATCTAAGTAGGCCATTATCTTCAATCTCAGCACCATCATAAATACTTATGTTGTTCCTGGCATGATCAAAACCATCTGAAAAGATCTCTTCTAGCTGGGAAAGAACTGGGTCTGAAAGAACAAAGAGAAAGAACAAGAAAAAAGGGAGCTTGTTGGACATTATAGAGTGAAAAATGAAGTTTTTGAAACAGGGAGTACTCTGTTTTTCTTTTGAGAAGCTAAAAAAAAGAACAGAAAATTGAAGTTTTTGAAACAGAGGATGCTCTGTTTTTTGGCAAGAAAGAAAAATGTTTATGCAAGTGTTGATTTTTGTCACATTTTCTTTTCTTTTTTTTTTTTGTTTTGGGTGTGTTTTAAAGAGTGAATTATATAAAACAGAAGAAAGAAAGAAAGAAAGTAAAGGGAATGGTGGTGGTGGGGGTGGTTCTAGGATGGTGAAGAAGATTTTGAGATTTTATTTAATTTATAACTCATGGGATTGCAGACAGTGACTGTAGGCAACAATGCATTACAATTTTACAAGTCCACCTTAGCTTCTTCACCCACCAGATTTGAAAAAACAGCGATGGGTAAAGCTATCTGTATATTGTTGGCTGCTTAACTTGAAAAGCAGGAGAAGTGGCTATGCTCATGTGCTATATTGGCATTTATTTGACAAGGAGAATTTATCAATTTATTGCATATAGGTTTGGAAATCAGCTGAGTTGCTTATAAGATATTCGAAATTTAACTCGAAAAAAATTCATTTCAACTTATGTATTGAGACTCTTTTAATAAATAATTTAATATTAAATTATATAAAATTCGACTGATAAAACTTATAAATAATTTTAAATAAAAATTCGTAAATTAACTCACAATTTTAATATACTAATAGTTTGATAATATATAAATTTTTATGTATAATAAATACTTAAATTATTTAAATATATTATAATTTATTTAGTGAGTAGTATAATTTTAATTTTTTAACAAAAAAATTGAATTTATTATATATTTAAAAAAAATTATTTAGGCTGGTTTATTTTTACAAGCAGACAACAAGTGATATAATAAATTTAGTTTAGGTGAACTAGCGTCTTTTTTTAAACAAATTTGGTGAAATTTCATTCAACTAAAGAGAAGAGTTACAAATTTGAGTACAAAAAAAATTTAATTGAAATAAAACCTTTATACAGACAAAAAGACATTGGAATAATTAGAAATATCCTCCTAGGAATGCATGAAGAAATCCTTTTCAACTTAAAACATCTTACAGAAGGGACTAAGTGATATAATAAATTTATACGAATATTATATTTACATTTATACCAACTTTATATTACGAAACAAAATAAATAATCTAAATTATTAAAATTCTCCTTGAATTTTAACGAAGTTTTCATTTATATATTCTTTTTTGTTTTCTGCTTCTCATTGTTAAAAAAAAAAATACATGTTTTAATCCTTTCATAGCCCTCAGTTTTAAAATAAAATTATATTTTAGTTTCTCCTTTTTTTACAAATATAATAGTTTAATCTCTAATTTGTCAACTTTTTATAGACTAGATGTTTGTATATTGTGAAAAAAAATTAATGATAAAACATATACGTGTCATTGGTAATATATAAATATAAGAATTAATCAATAGTTATAATTAAGTAAGAATTAATCAACTAATTTTTATTATAGTTTGTATATATAAAAATATATGTATCTTAGTAAAAACATATTTAAAATGAAAGCTTAAAGATTAATATGTACAAATCGCACATTATTTTGACAAAGAGACTAAAATGAATTTAAAATAAAAAATAAAAAATAATTTTATTTAATGTCAAAATAAAAAGCAAATCCACATTAGAGGCTAGGATTTCACACTTTAATATTCACTTTTTGAAAGAGCTATGCATGTGTGGAAAAGTAATTGAAATTAAAATGGATAATACATTTATTTTAGAATATAGAGCCATGTTTAGAGATAAAAACAAGAATAGAAACATGACCATCATTTCATTTGCTCAAATAAGGCAATTGGTTTTTTTGCGGTTGAACTCACATCAACTACAGATTTATGAGAATTAAATTTACAATTATTTTATCAGTTTGATTATTGTTTAATTGCTTTATAATATGGATTTAGCTTATAATGTGTTCATAATTGAGTGGTTTAAGCCCGCAAAAATTTGGATGATCTCTACTTTTTCTTTCTCGGTTTAAAAAAAACTGCATTATAATATAATGAATTTCAATTATAATTTTTTTTTTCTTCAAACAATAAATATATTAATTTAAACTCAAACTAAATTAAGTGAATTATCATTTGCCTATCTGATTTGCAGATTTCTTCTCTTAACTATATTATATTCTAATTATTGAAAAAACTATATTATATTAGAGGAGATATCATTACCAAAATGAGTTTGAAATTAATGCATAGAAACATTGGCATGGATATTATTTGAGCAATTAACCAAAATAAACCAGACAATACTAAAACAGAAAATCTTCACCAGCATTTAAGAAGTTCTTCAGGATTGAGCATTCAG
>CATIWM010139533.1:0-17075 GCA_949671775.1 Mallotus repandus
TTAGTTCTATACGTGAGAACAAAAAAGTCTAAACTTGCTTTTAGCAGCATCAATCTCAGCTGAAGAATCGATCACCAGCTTGATCTAATGTTGCATGCCAACAGTCTAAATAAAAAGATGCCAAAAAAATATCTCCCCAAATTCTGCCAGCATCAATGAGCCATGCCAGCTTTGATTGGTTGATTCTTTTTTTTATTTTGGCCATCTCAAGAATCCATTGTCATTTTGATGTTGTTTACAGTTGTGATTCAAAAGCATTTATGGCTAGTACCGCTTGCAATTGCAAGGAACATAAATAATATAACTGATAACTACAAACCAACATCTCATTCACATCATCCTGCTCTAGAGCAAGCTATTATCCTGCCCTAGAGCAAGCTTTTTAAACCTCAGCCTTGACACAAAGCGAAAGTTTCTTGCTCTCCACATCTGGTGAGAGCAAACCTTACCTTTTTTTCTTTTTTTTTTTTGATAAATGCTAAGAAATATTATTAAAAATAATTATATAATCCAGGAAAACTAACATGAATCATCAGATTGACCCCATACACCCAAACTAAGCCAAATCAGGACAGATAAAAAAATGGATAAACAGAGAAATTAACAATGAGAACATATAGAGAGGAAAACAGAAACCAAAAGCATAGAAAACCAAAAGAGTTACAGCCAAGCAGAGAAGTCACAATCCCTATGAACTCCTTGTTTTGCAAATGAGTCAGCTATGAAGTTGTTCTCCCTAATTGTATGAACAAAAGAAATTAGAGGAAAAGCTACCTCCAAATTATTGATGAGACAAAGTTCATTGTGCAAGCCCCAAGGCCAGTCTTCAGAAGATTGATTAACCCACTTCATAGCATTTGAGGAATATGATTCAATTGTGAACTTGGCATCACAAAATTCAGAGTTGAGAATCATTAGTTGAAGGGCTTTCCTAATTGCAATTAACTCAGCCAAATTTGAATCAACAATACCACAAGGAATAGAAAAGATGCATCTAACCAACCCGATGTGGTCCCTAAGGACTCCACCAGCACCACCTAAACATGGCTTACAAATTGATGACCCATCAACAATCCATTTAAATTCACTTAAAGGTGGAAACTGCCAACCAGCAGAGAATCACCTACGCTTAGGCAATGGTCAAAATTTTTTAATAGCATCCACCGCAAGCAACAAACCCTAGGAAAACAGTAAGCCTTCATCGCCCAATTTTTCTATTAATAACTAAATCAGCTACTTCAAGTGAAAAAGAAAAATAAAATGCAAGAATAAGCAATCAAGAAAAGATTAAGTGTTAAGTAAACATTTTGAAGGTTGATAAGTCCATTACAAGCAAATAAAAAGAATGTGCATATATGATTGATTTACCTAAATAATATTTTGTGACCATAATGTTAATTTTCTTGTTTCTCTTAATTTCAGAAGAAATCATAAAGAATAATATGTCACCAGCTCTAGACCTCGGTAAGGAAGATCGTTCATTTATCTAGTTTATAAATGCTTTGTTGCGATATAACACAGTAAATACGAGTAAAGAAAAGACAGAAAAATAGACACATAGATTTAACGGGGTTCAGTAATATGCCTACATCCTTGGGAGTGAGCGGTTGGAGCTTTTCTTATTATTCAAAAACTACGTACTAAGATTACAAATATATATATATATATATAAGTTGTACGGTATAAATTACAAAATAACCCCTATAACATACCACAGGGGCATTGCCCCCGCACCCCCAAGCCATCTAACCGTAACCCCACAATTAAACCAAGAAACCCCCCAAAGGATAGATGTTAGAGCGTAGCGAAGCGGAGCAACAGCATCTATCCACTTACTTCTATATATGAGTCATACACAACATGCTGGATTCATGAATTACTTGTCATTGAACTAGTCCAGGCTTTAGCTTAATCCACTTCATCATTAAATCATAAATATTCTATAAAGGAAACAAATATGAAAAAAAAAATTAATTGAGAGGGTCATTTTTTGATGCTCAGAGAAAGCAAAGGAGGAGGATAGCCTTTAGAAGTGCCGCTGACAACCTAACAGTGTCGGTAGTGATTACATGCATAGTTGTTGCATCCAACGGCCTCATTTTTTGATATGATATTGGAATTTAAAGTGCTTGACAAGCATATTGATTTCTGAGACAAAAAAAAAAAAAGTTATGACCTTCTTTGAAATTAAATTATCAGCTTTTCTTATGAATCTATCAATTTCTAGGATATGTAACAACAATGCTATCATTTCTCCAGAAATTCTTCCCATCAGTATTGAGGAAGCATCAGAAGCTAAAACAAATTTGTACTGTATATATGATAGCCAAGTTTTAACAGCATTCACATCATCACTCTACATAGCAGGATTTATGTCTTCCCTCTTAGTTAGTAGTCTTATAACAAAATTGGGCTGCAGGAACACCATGGTTCTAGGTGGTTGCACTTTTCTTGCTAGTGCTGCTATCAATGGGGCAGCTGTCAATATTGCCATATGCTCATCCTTGGCCATATGTTACTTAGTTTTGGAGTTGGCTTCACTAATCAGGTTAATCAGTACTTTCTCAGACTATCTAAATTATTAAAATTAGAAAAGAGTAGCTTCTGCAATTACTAGCAGAAGTAAAACAATATTGCTAAGCTTTTAAGAAGAGAGTTTTTAACAGGGCTATAATTTTTCATAACACATCAACATACATTACTTCCATCACTTTGGCATATAAAGCTTACAAAATAAAAGTCATCATCGCATTCAAAGTTGTAGCACTTTTAATCAGCCACACCTATGGAAGATTTGGTTTTACTTTTAAGGAACATACATCCTAAAATTATGGACCTAACCTTGATTGGTTATAACCCAACAACTTTAGTTACTTTTAAACTACATGCAAAAAGACATAAAATATTTACAAAAGATCTTCAAATCAGACTTCAGTTACTACTAACTTCCTTGAGACTGAAACACTATTCCTTTAGATTTTTATAGGCTTCTTGATCTCCAAACAAAATCTCACAAGCTTCAACACTCCTTCTTAAGATTTTGGTTAGACATACCAAGCTTAAGCTTCAAGAATTCAAGTCTGATTCTTGGTAAGGGTTTAGTCATCATATCTGCAAACTGAAGTTTAGAAGAGCAGTAAATCACTTTAATTTCCATGTTCTTCTCTGCTTCCCAAATGGAATGGTACTCCATATTAATATGCTTCATTCTCCCATGGTGAACTAGATTCTCAGCTATGGCTATGGTAGATTTATCATCACAAAACAACTCTATTGGCAAGCTTTGAACCATCCCCAAGTCTACAAGAACCTTCCTCAGCCAAATAGCTTGATTAGTCGTTGCTGCTATTGAAATATATTCGGCTTTCGCAGTAGATTGAGCAACTACTTCTTGTTTCTTTACTAACTAACAAATTGCTTCCGTTCCAAGAGAAAAAACTTAACTTGATGTGCTTTTCATATCATCAACATAACCGGCCCAATCACTATCTGCATACCCAATCAAGCTCACCTTACCAGACTTAGTGTACTATATCCCTTCATTAATAGTACCTTTCACATACTTTAACACTTTTTTAGCTAAACCAAGATGCACATGACTTGGAGCACTCATGTATCTTGATAGTAAGGTTGCTGAAAATTTTAAATCAAGTCTTGTAGCAATCAAATACAATAAACTTCTAACTAAGCTTCTGTAACTTAAAGGCTCTGTAAGCTTCTCACCATCATCTTTGGACACTTTCTCATTCTGAATTAAATGAGTTCCAACCTCTTTAAAATACTTTAATTTAAACCTTTTTAATATGTCTTGAGCATATTTTTTCTATAAAATAAAAATACTAGTAGTGTGCTGATAAATTTCTATTCTCAAAAAATAATTCATCAAACCAAGATCAGAGATCTCAAACTTACTTTCCATTTCTTGCTTAAATTAAGAAATAAGTTGCTCATTACCCCTTGTAACCATAAGATCATCCATATATAATGAGAAAATCAGTTGTAATTCTCCATCCTTTTGCTTCATATACAAAGTAGCTTCACTGTCACTTCTTTTAAAACCATGTTGTGCCAATTATGCATCGCTTCTACTATACTAGGCCCTTGGTGCCTGCTTCAAACCATAGAGGGCCTTAATTAGCTTATACACCTTGTTCTCCATTCCCACAACCTCAAAACCTTTTGGTTGCTCAACGTAGATGTCTTCATGAAGCATACCATTCAGAAAAGCAAACTTTACATCTAAATGGTACACTTTTCAGCCAAACTGAGTAATAATTGCAAGTAACAATCTGATGGTATCATGACTTGCTACCGGTGCAAAAGTGTCACCATAATCAACCCCAACTACCTAAGCATACCCTTTAATAACTAACCTTGCCTTAGGCTTGAAAATAGAACCATTTGGATTAAATTTGGTTCTATATACCCACTTCACACCTATGGCCTTCTTATTTTCAAGCAAGTTTGTCGACTCTCATGTCCCATTCTTCTCAATCATTTCTACTTCAGTTTTCACTGCATCAACCCATTTTGGCATCTTTATAGCTTTTGAAAAACTTGTTGGCTCAGTATGAATAAAGTTGCATCTTTTATATATTTCTGATAAAGGTTTTATTTTCATAACAGCAGAGTCGGTAGTTCCATATAAGTCAAACACATCACTGGAACTATTGTTGAAAGAAATGGGATCATCCACAGTAGCTATTGGCTGATAATGTTGCATAATCTTCTTTGAATTCCAGTCCCACTAAGAAGATTCATCAATGTGCACATCTCTACTAACCAAAATCTTTATATTATCCACATAAAGAACTCTATAACCTTTAGATTCAGCTGCATAGCCCACCAATATACCAACTTGAGTTTTTTTATTAATCTTTCCCTTTTTTAGCAGGTATATGATAGTAAACAAGTGATCCAAACTCCCTTAAGTGTCTTACAAAAGGTTTGAAGCCATGCCAAGCTTCAAAAGGAGTTTTACCCTAAACAGACTTAGTTAGTAGCCTATTAAGCAGATACACAGCAGTATTTATAGCCTCTGCCCATAAACTCTTTGGCAAAAATTTTTCATACAACAAACACCTTACCATCTCCATCACAATCCTGTTTTTCCTTTCAAAGACCCTGTTTTGCTGAGGGGAGTAAGGAGTAGTGAGCTGATGCACAATTTCAGACTAAACATAAAAGGCTTTAAACTCAGCAGAATTACACTCACTACCATTATCAGTTCTTAAAACTTTCACCTTGAACCCACTCTGAGTTTCAACTAAAGATTTGAACTCTTTAAACACAGAAAGAGCTTAAGATTTGGCCTTTAGGAAATACACCTATGCCATTCTACTAAAATCATCAATAAACAACAAGAAGTACATGTTGTTATTCATGGAGGCTATTCTCATTGGTCTACAAATGTCTGAGTCGATCAATTCTAATTTTTTTGTGGCTCTCCTTGACACACTTGAAGGAAATGACACCCTATGCACTTTTTCAAGTTGACACCCTTTACAACTCTCCTCACATACCAAGACTTCAGACATATAATCTATTAAACCAGTTGTATATAGCAGCTTTACTGATGTAAAGTTAAAGTGGCCAAATCTTTTATGCCCTTTAAGCTTTCATCAATAATAGCACTACAAGCCTTTCCCTCAATTGAATTGAGATTCAAATAACAGCTATTGCCATAAATTTTAACATTAGCAAATTCACAACTATCACTAGTAAAGATATGACAAAAGTCATCTTTGAATAACATAGTGTATCCATGTTTAAGCAATTGAGCCTCACTCAATAAATTCTTAACTAACTCGGGTATATAAAGCACTTCAGTAATTATTTAGTACCTTTGTTAGACCTGATCAGAATTGAGCCCCTTCCTCTTGCCTTGACCACATGACCATTCCCGAGATTGACTTTTGGTTGGTATGGTCTTTCTATAGAGCTTAATAAAGTTAGATGCTTTGTTATGTGACTTGTGCACCCACTATCGATCAACCAGGTATGTGCATCAGCTACTTTGGTTGTTTGTGCCATCATAAGCACATGCTCAGTTTCTTCCTTCTTTACTTCACTCACATTAGCTTGTTGACAAGATTGTTGTTGCATAATACCCTTTTTCTTTCTACAATTTTTAACAATGTGGCCAAAATTTTTATAATAATGACAGTGAACAAATGGCTTACTTTTATTCTAGCAATTTTTTTCTGAATGACCTAATCTCTTACAAATTGAATAGGGTAGGAATTTGCCTTTTTGAGGGACAACAACATTTTCTGAATTGCCCTTACTTGTGTGTTCAACATGTGGCTTCTTACTTTCAGGTCTCTTTGGTTTGTGAGATACCTGAAATGCTCCTTCGATAGCTTCCTCATATCTTATTAAGACCCCCTGCTTTTTAGCCTAGAGTTTACTAATGAGCTCAACAATTGTGATCTTTTGAAGATCACAAGACTCTTCAATGGCAACTATCTTTGCTTTGAACTTTTGTGGAATAGAAACCATGATCTTCTCAATAACATGTTGATCAATAAAAACTTCTCCAAGCAACCTTCTTTGATTCATTACATCCATGACTCTACTAGTGTAGTCCTTAATAGTTTCACCTTCCTTCATCTTCATCAACTCAAATTCCCTTTTCAAAGTAAGCAACTTTACAATTTTAACTCTATCTCCACCTTTAAACTCCTCTTTAAGCTTATCCCACACTTGTTTAGGAGTCTCAAGATCTATGATCTTGGTGAAAATATGGTTAGCAAGACCAGCATGTAGACAGAAGATAGCCTTATCCTTCTTAAGTTTCTCTTCTTCATGAGCCTTTATCTGTGCCATCGTAGGATTAGCACCTAGTGGAGGTGGCTCATCATCTAAGAGTACTACTTTCCAAAGCCCCTGAGATCTTAAATGAAATCTCATTTTAACAACCCAAATGTGGAAAAGATCACCATTAAAAACAGGGATTAAAGGGGTAAAAGTGTTTAAAGAAGACATAGTTAGAAAATAAAATAAATCACTCACAACTCTTAGGTGTTTAGCTCTCAAACTCACCAATGTTTAACACTCAACACTCTAATAAGCACTTAGTAACCCCACAGCCTAAAGGACATTACTCTCATACCACTATTAAAATCAGACAAGGGCCGCTTCTGCAATCACTAGTATAAGTAAAATAAGATTGCTAAGCTTTTAAGAAGAGATTTTTCAGCAAGGCTATAATTTTTCATAACACATCAATATACATTACTTCCATTACTTTGGTATATAAAGCTTACAAAATAAAAGTCATCATTGCATTCAAAGTTGTAGAACTTCTAATCAGCCACACCTATGAAAGATTTGGTTTTACTTTTAAGGAACATACATCCTAAAATTATAGACCTAACCTTGACTGGTTACAAACCTACAACTTTAGTTACTTTTAAACTACATACAAAAAGACATAAAATAGCTACAAAAGATCTTCAAATTAGACTTCAACTGTTGCTAACTTCCTTGAGACTGAAACACTATTCTTTTAGATTTTCATAGGCTTCTTGATCTCCAAACAAAATCTCACAAGCTTCAATATAAATATGGAATTGCATGCTTAAATAACAAGAATGTACTCTGAATCAATAATTTCATAGTGCATATTTTTATAATGAAGGAAACTCCTATTTACCTGTCAGAGGTAGCACCATCGAAATGGCGGGGTGATATCAACACAAGATTCCAATATTTCATCAATATCGGAGTACTATTAGCTAGTTGCATAAACTATGTTACGGCTAAACTCAGCTGGGGATGGTGTCTCTCCCTTGACTTTATTGTTCTGCCTGCAGCTCTTATGGTAATAGGTGTACTCATTGTTCCGGACACTCCAAGTAGCTTGGTGGCACGAGACAAGATTGAGAAGGCTCGAAAAACATTGATTAAAGTTCAAGGAGACAAAAGTAGAGTGGACGCGAAGCTTGCTAATATGATTAAGCATAGTGATATAGCCAAATTTGCTCAATAACCAATTAAGACCACATTTGAGAGGCAGTATAGGCCTCAACTAGCGATGGCAATTGCAATACCTTTATTTTAACAATTATCTGGGATTAACATAATTGCATTTTACGCTCCAGTTCTTTTCCAATCTGTTGGCTTTGAAAATAATTTGGCTCTAGTAGTAGCAATAATATTGGGTGGGTACCTATTTGAAAAATTAAAAAAATAAAAAACAAAAAAAATGTCAAAAATGTAGGCACCAAAATCAATGCCTACTTTGTTGAAAGAAAGAAAAAAATTATTTTTTTTATGCATAGCATATGCCTATATAAGGCATCCAAATGAAACACATTTCTTTGGGTAGGTAAGGAGAGCAAGCCCTATGAAATGCAACGGGAACTATGGAAGTTTTTGGAGAGAAAAACTTCCTGAAGGCAAACGGAGAGCCACAAGCAATGTGCAAGGAGAGAGAGCCCTAGGTGAAGTAAGCTTGTGAGGAAAAATGAAGGGAAAGCCATAAGCACAAGAAAGAGAGCTGTGAGTGCTCTGTGTGTGCTTGTGAGGTGAGAGCCAAAGCAATGTTTACTTTAATGAGAGTGAGAGAGTTTCAAGTGTTTGGGAAATATTTTCTCAATATATGAGTGATAAAATAGTGAGGAAATTATTTTGGGGTTCGGAAAACACCCTGAGTGCCACTATTTTAGTGAGAACTCTTTTATTGTGTACTTTTAATGTTGATTTAGAGAAGACTCTCTCTTGTACCTACTATTTTATAGTAGAAGATATTTTACGGAGTTTGTCCCGTGGACGTAGCCCAAAAAGGAACGGTGAACCATGTTAAACTATTAGTGCCATTTATTTTATACGGCAGGTTTTACCGCTTATTTTATTCACCCATTGGTCGGTTTGACCACCTCTATTTATTTATATTTTGTTATTTCTGCAGTAATTTAATTGTGTCTCCGTGAACATCATTTCACTGCACCAACTCTGTTAAATTTCCCAATAAGTGGTATCAAAGCTGTTGGTTCATATTCTGAAGGCATTATTAAATACTACAAAGATGGAGGCTATGACAAGCAAGATGATCAGTTTAAATGGCACGAATTGCCAGAGTGGAGAAAAACATCCCCAGCTCTGATGATGATTCAAATTTGAAGCTAGTTCCTCCAACAATGGTGCCAAGGGAAGTTGGAGATGTAAATGAGGATATATCGCTAGATGTAAGCGAAGAAGATGCTTACATTAAGATTAGCAGCCGGAATGGTGATGACCTCCACGTAGTCGAAAGAGGGAGAAAGAAGGTTTATTTCCATGTCCCACTTGAGGCGCGAGGGAAAGATTTGTTGGGTGGGTCCCGCCTCAAGTGGGGGACCCACAACTTTAGAAAAATTTAAAAAAAAAAACAAAAAATGTCAGAAATGTAGGCACCGAAATTAGTGCCTACTTTGTTAAAAGAAAGAAAAAAAATTTAATGCATAGCATATGCCTATAAAAGGCATTCATATGAAACACATTTCTTTGGGCAGGTAAGGAGAGCAAGCCCATGAAATGCAACGAGAGTTGTGGAAGTTTTTGGTGAGAAAAACTTCTTGAAGGCAAATGGAGAGCCATAAGCAACACGCAGGGGGAGAGAGCCTTGGGTGAAGTTAGCTTGTAAGGAAAAATGAAGGGAAAACCATAAGCATAGGAAAGAGAGTTGTGAGTGCTCTGTGCTTATGAGGTGAGAGCCAAAGCAATGTTTGCTTTGATGAGAGTGAGAGAGTTTTAAGTGTTTGGGGAATGTTTTCTCAACAGGTGAGTGACAAAATAGTGAGAAAATTATTTTGGGATTTAGGAAACACCATGAGTGCCACTATTTTGGTGAGAACTCTTTTATTGTGTACCTCTAATGTTGATCTAGAGAAAACTCTCTCTTGTACCTACTATTTTATAGTGGAAGATATTTTTCGGAGTTTGACCCATGAATGTAGCCCAAACAGGAAGGGTGAACCACGTTAAAATATTGGTGTCATTTATTTTATACGGTAGGTTTTACTGTCTATTTTATTCATCCATTGGCCAATTTGACCACCTTCATTTATTTATATTTTGTTATTTCGACAATAATTTAATTTTATCTCTATGAATATTATTCCGCTGCGCCAACTATTTTAAATCTCCCAACAAGTAGTTGGTCTTGCTTCGATTATGGTGTCCACTAGTATAGTTGTTCGGAATTGGTGGAAGATTTTTGTTCATAGTTGGAGGGACTCGAATGTTTTTTTGTCAGCTGATACTTTTTTTTTTTCTTTTTTAAGTTCAAATCAAGTAGTCCCAACGTCCTGAAGCCAACTCTAAATATTGTTTACGTAGCATTCTTATGGAGGTCGGACTAGCTCTTGTGCTGGCTACTACTGTAAGTGTTTCAGGCACCAAGACAATCTCCAGAGCCCCGCCTCACAGTTACTGATTTTTATGTCCATGTATACTGCTGGTGTTTGCTGGTCCTGGGGGCCTCTTCTCTGGCTAATTCCAAGTGAAATTTTCCCATTGAAACTTCGACCTACAGGTCAAAGTATTAGCGTTGCTGTCCAATTAGCTACTACATTTGCTCTCTCCCAAGCATTCTTGACTATGCTATGTCACTTCAAATATGGAATATTCCTATTATATGCTGGTTGGTTTGCCATAATGATGATATTTGTTGCACTTTTCTTGCCGGAGACCAAAGGAATTCCTATCGATTCCATGCATGGATTGTAGGAGCAACACTGGTACTGACGCCGGTTCACTCAAACAAAGCTATCGGCAGACAGCAAGTTATGAGGCTAGTTTAGTCTGGTTTAGCTGGTGAAGCGATATTCTACGTCCTGCAATTTTTTTGTCTTGCTAATGGCAAGTTTTGAGGCATTGCTAGAGCTTCTTTGGAACTTCTGATTAGTTGAATCAAAATTTTCTTCTGATTTTTGTTTTGTAATTGATAAGTTTCTGTAGTGATATTGTCTGTGAGTCAATAATATAGGGAGCGTAATAAGAATTTTGTTTAATCATGAGATTTTATTTTACCATTGCCAGCAACTGAAGATATAAAAGAAATTCTGACTCAATGTATGAGATTTCTATTGTAGAATTTCAGTGTTTGTCAATATTCTGGGCAATAATAAATAATTATAGACGGCACAATATAAGACAGTTCTTTCCTTTTAAATTGAGGACAATAAAATTCATATTGTGTACCTTAAAATGTCATTAATAAGAAGTTACAACTTCATTACTCTCTTACTAGCATAAATAATATAATTTTTGTGGCTTTTATAGTTAGGGAAATATGATATGTAGTTTTGAGAAAATTATATTTATTGGGTTTAATGATATTTTCCTTCTTCATATTTAAAAAAAAATGTGGACATTCAATTTGAGAAGAGTATGGTTAAAACTCCCACCTCTTGTGTTGTTAGAAATTAACAATTTGTACTAATTTAAAAAATTATTTCAAAGTCATAACCTACCATTAGTTCAAGAAGGGAAGGCAGTTTTCCCTCATGACCAACAAACATCAGTCATCTACTTAGTAGATAATCCACGAGCTATTCTATTGGTCATATTCAGATAAATATCATCTTAAACAATTGCTAATACGCTCAATTTGTCAAACATCATCTAAATAATAATTATAATAATAATAATAATGATAATAATACCAACAACCGTTAGATCAACTAGAATAGTTGCTCCCACTTAAAAGATCTTGAGTTCAAGTCTTAGTGTATACAACCTTATTGAATTAATTATTGGGAAACTTTTGTCATCCTTGTGATCTTACTTGGATCAAATCGAATTAGCTGAGTCTAGCAAACTTGAATGCCGATAATTCAGACAAAAAAATAATAATAAAGTTTGTCATTTATAAGCAACAATAGTAATTTAATTAATTATTAATGATTAACGGAGAAACAAAATCAAGTGCAAATCAATTGTTACTAAACACTAAGGAAATGTTTGCACGGAAGGATACAAAAATAACAAATGCAACCAATGGCAGCTGTGTGTGTATATATATATATATGTATAAGTGCTTTCTTCGACACACCAACAAAGCCTAAAAGGGATACAATAAAACAACGCCAATCGGCCATCGGTATAGGTATAGTATTTAACTTTTATGGTATAAAAGTACACCTTCTTTCATTTAAGTTTGACAATGAAAGGTTAATTTGGCGTTTTGGAGCTAAAAAAGCTTGCTCTACTAGTGCAAGCTTTTAAATTCCTTTTTGCTTGAGTGAGTTCTTGGTTTCTTCTTTTGGGTGTCTTGAGTAAATGGCCGTCGGAGGTTTTGCCCTTGATGGGCATGGCAATGGATTCAACGGCAAGGTAACTGTGTCTGTGGTGATTACATGCATCGTAGCTGCATCCAGTGGCCTCATTTTCGGTTATGACATCGGAATTTCAGGTATCTTTTTTCTCTTAATTTTAATGTTCTTCTTCATGATCAATCTTGATGAAATTCATTCTCTTTATATTGGGTTTCTTTTGTTGAAGATGTTTTCCTTGAAATGGAGATCTCATGCGTTAACTACTTAACTTTCTTGTTAGGTTTAACAATTAAACGCATGGCCATAGCTATAGTATCGGTTAGCCTGCACAGCCAATTAATGGAAGTTAAAGAATAGAGCAAATTTTTATATATATGATTAAAATTATGCAAATTGGTCATATGGTTTTGTACTAATTTTAGCCTTTGAACTATAGAAGAAAATAATTAATCAAGAGATTTGGTAAGGGTCTGCATGATTGAATCTCGTAAAGACAGGAATTTCTTGATCAACATTTTTCAGATTTTTTTGTCTTGGGTAGGTAGTGGTTTGGTTTGGACATTAAAAGCTAAGTGTCAAAAATGCAAAAATTCAATAAATAGAATATGCAATTGACTGGTAGGTTGATCCAAGACTACTGTTTGTCCTCTTATTAAGAAATTTTTTATTTGTTTTTCATGTTTAAATTTATAACATATAAATTATTAATGTCAAAGGTAAAACATTTAAAATATTCATTCAATGGTTAATTTTAGATAAAAATTCTTATTTATTGCAGCCGCGTTGTATTTTATAGCAACACAAATACATGTGTTTTATTTTTAATAATTAAGACTCCATTTATTTATGGAAAATATTTTCTTCTTTTTTTTAATATTTGGATTACCAGAAAAAAGTTAAAGGAAAATAACTTTAAAACAAAAAAAAATAATTTTATATTCTAAAAATGAAAAATCAATTTCATATACTTTTTTCAACGTCTTTTCTCTTCATTTATTGCATTCTTTTTTATGTACCAATACTTTCTATTCTCATTTATTGTCCAAACATCGAAAAATATTTTCTTTGAGAAATATATTTTTCGTAAAATATTTTCTAAATAAAAAATATTTTCCATAAATAAACAGAGCCTAAATATAAATTATATTTTAGATAAAAAATTTTATTTATTGTATTATGTGGAAATATAAATACATCTATTTTATTTTTATTGATCTATATGTGTCACAAATAATACACCTAGTATATAGACAAAAATATCCCCATTGTATAGGAAAAAATAACCTATCAAATTCCTACCTATTAAATAGGACAATTAACTATTTATTCAAATATGTTGCACTTAATTAATAAATAAGGGATTATTTTAGTTTTTAGGCCATAAGAACAAATTGGACCCTACATTTTTTTTAATTTTAAATTAAACCCTTTTATTTTTTGAGTTAAATTGAAACTTCTCTTTTATAAAATTAGACAATATTATTTTTTAGTATAATTAGGTCCTATAAATTAATAAAAATTAATTTTAACTGTTAACTAATAAAAAAAATTGATAATTTTTTTAAAATTTATATATAACCTAATTATAAATTTTTTAAACCTATAAAATAATTTGTTTAAATTTTTCAATAAAAAAATTTACAAATCAAGTGATATAAATTTTAAAAAAAAAAGTTGACCAATTTTATTCATTAATATAAATAAAAAAATTGATAATTGACCTAAAATTTGATTTTAACAATTGAATTAAAAAATATATTTTTCAATTCTTGTGTAGGTTTAAAAATTATTGTGTAAATTTAAAAATTTAAACTGATGAATGAAATTTCAAAATTTTTTATTCAACCATTAAAATCAAATTTTACATCAATTATTAATTTGCTATTTATATTAACAAATAAAACTGATCATTTTTTAGATATATATCACTTAATTATAAAGTTTTTAAAATTTAAGAAAAAATTTTAAAAATTATTTTATAAGTTTAAAAACTTTATAAAGGTTATATATATTTTTAGAAAAATTATCAATTTTATTTTTTAGTTAGCTATTAAATTTTTTTTTTTTTTATTAATTTATAGGACTCAATTGTACTCAAAAAAGTTATAGGATTTAATTGTACTCACCAAATATCCAATAGAGTCTAATTTTACAAAGAATAAGTTCCAATTTGACTCAAAAAATGAAAAGGATCAATATAAATTAGAGTAAAATATGAGAGTCCAATTTGCACCTTTAGCCTAATCTTTCAAAAAATAATTAATATGTTTAAAAATATAAATTTTCTTATATACTTTTTTTTATTAATAGTAAATAATTTAATTATTTAACTTTATTGCTCTCATGATAATGCTTATTTAATAAGAAAATATTAGTAAATTAGCTAATTATCGTTTTGAAAAAAAGGTCATAATTTAAGAAGAAGAAAAATAAAAATTAGATACATAATGAATATTTTTATTTTTGGAAAACTAAAAAATAATAAATACCTTAGTATTTTCAAAAACTCATTGTTATTACTTATTTATTAATTGAATATAATACATTTAAAAAAATCAAAAAAAAATATTTCTCAAAATTGAAGTATATTTATCAATTGTGTAGGATATAAAATTTACTATTCTCTCCATTAAAATCATCATTTATTAAAGGGTATAATAGAAAATATCACACTTCAATTTTATTAACTATAGTTTTTAAAAGTAATGTTAAACGGCACAATTTGTGCCAACACAAAAAGGTATATTAAAGATTTTATTTCTATTTTAAAAGTAGTATAGTATTTTTAATATATAAAAATTTTATTTAGTGACAAATATATCCCCATTTATATTTAGAATTTTTAGAACACTAGTCTTTAATTTATTATTTAAATATGAAAAATAAATCTTGAAAAAACAAAAATTTTAATGGAATTGACTTATTAAATTTTGTCTAATATTAAAAAAATCTCATATCAAAGACTTTCATATATTTATTAAATAAAAATATTTATATTTCTAATAAATATATCTCTTTCTTATTATTGTTTGTTCACATGTATGCATTCTATTTAATTTTTATATTTTATACCCAAGAAATGACTTAGCTTTTATTTATTTTTTTTATGATCCATGTATAACAAATTTTATTATAGAGTGAAATAATACTTAATTCTATTATCAATTTTTTTTAATAAGCCGTAAATATAGATTTAAAGAATTAGAATAATTTATATGTATATTGTGTCATATATATATATATATATATATAATAATTTTTACTGTTTTATATTGTGAAATGATCATATGATATTTTGATCTATACAATATGGAATGTTTATATTTCTTGTACTTTTTATGTAATGTTGTTACAAAATTTTTATATATTGTGAAATGGTCATATGATACTTAGTATCAGTTACAATGTGGAATATTTATATTTCTCGTACTTTTCTATGTAATCTTGTTAAAAAAAATTTCAAAGAAGAAATCAAATATATAAAAAATTTATTAATAAAGAGGAAATAAGGATCAAAAAAGTAAATAATACATTAAAATTTTTTCTAATCTCTAATAAATATATATTTTATGAAATTAGAATAATTTACATGTATTTTTAAGATACAAGTGTTGATTTCAAAAAAAAAGATATAGGTATGTGTCTTAATCACCAATTAGGATTGTCAAAATGGATCATGATATGTGAATACGATTCGCCTAACACATAAAATTAACGAATTAGGGTTGAAGTAAAATGGGTTCGAGTCAGAAACGAGTCAACCTCTTTATGACACAACTTAATTAAATCGTATCATGTGTTGATACGTAAGCCAGTTTACAACTCGTTTAATAATATATGTCGTGTTGGATCGTGTCAACCAGACACGACAAGACCCATTAAAAATTTATATAGTTTATTATGATTTTAATTAATAAATTAGTTATTTATTGTAAATTTTTTATAAAAATAATAAATTTATAATTTTATTATACAAATTGTTAAATTATAGATATTATTTTTAATTTTTTATGAAAAATAATATTTTTATATATTAAATGAAGGGAAATTTCTAATCCTTACCAACTCGATCTTGTTGTCCCCGGTAACAAACATGCACGAACCATTTCATGAAGTATGTCTCCGGATAGTCCAAAGTCTCGATAGTTAGCTCTCGGTCTTTCGGTCAAAAACCAGCGTCGATGAAGATGTGTCGGTGCGCTATTTCACGGTGAGTGGATTGTATTGAATTTTATGATCCGCACAACTCATTTAAATAAATGAGTTAAATGTGTCGTGTTCGTATAATCCGTTTAATTTTCGTGACGTAATAGGATTGAAATATTTAACACGATTATTAAATGTATCGTGTTCATATTGACTCTAATCGTGTCAATAAAGTGAGTCAATCTGACACGTACACGATCCACCAACCCATTTTAACACCCTACCACCAATAATATATATATTACAATTAGGTTGTTACGGTTACCGATTGAATATCTAACTATTCAAGTAAAAATAATTATGTCTTTTTATTCGAGCTGGTGATTTATTTTTTTAAATAATAAAAAAGACTAAAACATGCTATTGAAAAATTTTGCAAACACACAAAAAAGATGAATTATTAAAAATATAAAAAATTAAGATACATTTTATTAGATTTAATATTGATCATATTTGAATAATAGTCTGTCAACCTTGAATATAAGTTTGTTTTTATATTTTTAATAAATATAAACTTTATTAGATTTAATATTTAATAAATTTATAATTTTTTATTAAAATAAACTTTATTAGATTTAATAGGGTTTATTATTTATATAAATTTAT
>CATIWM010139571.1:0-11705 GCA_949671775.1 Mallotus repandus
CAAAATCTGCATCTGAATAACTAATTAAATCAAAGGATGAACTCCTAGGATACCAAAGTCCTAAATGCAAACTTCCACTTAAATATTTGAAAATTCTTTTGATTGCATTCAAGTGGGACTCCCTAGGACTAGATTGAAAACGAGCATACAAGCAAGTAGCAAACATTATATCGAGTCTACTAAAAGTTAAATAAAGAAAGGATTTGATCATACCTCTAAATCATTTTTTATCAACTGGCTTGCCATTCTCATCCTTGTTGAGTTTGGTTGTGGTACTCATTGGAGTTTTGCTTGATTTGACTCCATCCATGCCAAACTTCTTGAGAATATCTCTAGAATACTTGGTTTGATTGATGAAAATCCCATCTTTACATTGCTTGATTTGAAGTCCAAGGAAGAACTTGAGTTCTCCCATCATATTCATCTCAAATTCTCCTTGCATTAACGTAGAAAATTCTTCACACAAGCAATGGTTAGTAGTACCGAAAATAATATCATCAACATAAATTTGAACAATTAACAAATTATTCAAATTTCTTTATGAAAAGAGTTGTATCAACCTCTCCTTTAAAAAAACCTTTTTTCTAATAGGACGTTGATCAATCTTTCATACCAAGCTCTTGGAGCTTGTTTCAATCCATATAATGCTTTTAAAAGTTTAAAAACATGATTTGGAAAATCAAAATTTTCAAAACCTGGAGGTTGCTCAACATAAACCTCTTCTTTAATAAAACCATTCAAAATGCACTTTTAACGTCCATTTGATAAAGTTTAAAATCCATGTAAGATGCAAATGCAAGTAGCATTGTAATAGCTTCTAACCTTGCAACGGGGGCAAATGTTTCATCATAATCAATGTCTTCTTCTTGATTATAACCTTTAGCTACTAGTCTTGCTTTATTCCTAGTTATGAAACCTCATTCATTTATCTTATTTCTAAAAACCCATTTGGCGCCTATAATAGGATGATATTTTGGTCTAGGAACCAAAGTCCAAACTTTATTTCTCTCAAATTGATTTAAATCTTCTTGCATAGCAAGGACCTAAAATCCATCACTCAAAGCATCATCAACATTTTTGGGCTCAATTTGAGAAATAAAAGCTAAATTAACAATTGACTTAAGTTTAGATCTTGTTGTGACCCCTTGTGTAGTATCACCGATGATGAGATATTGAGGATGTGCTTTCTTGAATTGCCAATCCTTTAGAAGATCATCCTTCAAGGTAGATTGAGGCACCTCCTCACTTTCTTCCTTATTTGGACATTCAAGTTCCAAAGGTTTGCTAGCATTTTCTTCTTGAGCATTTGTATTCACAAGTTCACCTATATCATCATCAACACTACAAAAATCCCTTCTAGGATCAAGTGGGTTAGATTCATCAAATACAACATGCATGGACTCTTCTACTATAAGAGTTCTTTTATTAAATATTCTATATGCTTTGCTAGAGGAAGAATAGCCTAGGAAAATTCCTTCATCGAATTTAGAGTCAAATTTTTCAAGATTATCCTTGGTGTTTAATATAAAGCACTTGCATCCAAATACTCTTAGATATAAGATTTTGGTTCTAAAGCTCATAAGAATTTTTATTTAAAATTGGTCTTTTGAAAACTCTATTTGAAATATAGCAAGACGTGTTAACGACTTCCGCCCAAAAGTATAGAGGTAAATTATACTCATGAAGCATTGTTCTAGCCATTTTCATAAGAGTTCTATTTTTCTTTTTAACTACCCCATTTTTTTGAGGAGTTCTAGGAGATGAAAATGTATGTGAAATGCCATTTTCATTACATAAGATTCTGAAAAATTTATTTTCAAATTTGATTCTATGATCACTTCTTATTGAAGAAATACAAAAACCCTTTTCTTTTTGAACTCTTTTTACAAAATTTTCAAAAGCTTTAAAAGCATCATTCTTATGAGCAAGAAAACACACCCAAGTAAATCTAGAGTAGTCATCAACCAATATATATGCATAGTGCATTCCACCAAGACTAGCAACTCCAGTTGGACCAAACAAATCCATATGCATAAGTTCAAGTGGTTTAAAGGTTGATACAACATTTTTTAGCTTAAACGAGGACTTGGATTATTTTCCCTTTTGACAAGCATCACAAGGTTTATCCTTGGTGAATTCAAGTTTTGGTAAACCAATCACAAGTTTATGCTTACAAAGATCATTCAATAACTCAAAATTTGTATGTCCTAACCTTCTACGCCAATGCATATGTCATAAGAAATAGCCATCAAGCATTTAATATCCTTATTATCAATTTTATTTAAATCAATAACATAGACATTATCAACTCTTTCACCATTAAAAATTACTTTGTCTTCATCAAGACTACTAACAAAGCAATTCTTAGGATAAAAAGTGACTTTGTTTCCCATATCACATAATTGACCTATACTAAGCAAATTATGTTTAAGACCATCAATAAGAAATACATGATGTATAGATAAGGATTGAGAGTTACTGATTTCTCCAATGCCAATAATCTTTCCTTTTGTATTGTCCCCGAAGGTAACATGTCCTCCATCCTTAGCATCAAGCTTGTTAAATTACTTTTTGTCTCCGGTCATGTGTCTTGAACATCCACTATCAGGATACCAACTACTTTTTGTTCTTGTGGACTTCGACCATACCTACAAAATACAATTTATACATTCTTTTGAACCTAAACCTTTCTTAGCCTAGGTTGGTTAGTCTCAAGACAATCCAAAGGAAGCAAGTTTAAGTGCAATCTTCTATAGAAGCACACATTGCTAGAGTGACCTTTGGTCATGCAATAAAAACACTCAACATTAGCAAATTTATTTCTCCTAGGATGATATGCTTTCCTAGTGTGTGAAACATGCCTTGTGTACTGTGGTGGTGAATTCTTTCTATAACTCTTTTGAGTCATAGTGTGAGACACATATTGGCAATGATAATGTGTATTTTGAGAGGTTTGTGCAACATGTTTACATGCATTATGTTGTGTAACATGCTTAGGAGTGTTGTGTCTAGTGTACATGTAGGCATGTTTGGGTTGAGGTGCTCTAGTTTGAGCCTTACCTCTTTGTATCAATGGGGGTTGAGTCTTATGAGACTTTCCTTTATTATTTGACACTTGTGACCTCTTAGCTTTGAAAGTTTTAGTCTCATTTTTGGAGGTAGAAGCCGTGGAATTATATACTTTAACAAAATTGATATGTGATGATGATGAGGAAGCCATTCCATTTGTATATCCAATTCCATGAATATCTCCATGGAGTTTTTGCGAATTAAGAATATTATTCAAAGTTTCTTTTCCCTTCATGAGTTTAGAAATGAAATTCTTTAACTCTAAAACTTCCTTAGAAAGCTTTTGATTTTCATCATTTGCTTTCTTGAGTTGGTCCTCCAAGGAATTTGAGTTTTTCAAACCATTAAAGTTCATTATTTGATTCAACTAATTTAGAAAATTTGATTTTTAATTTTTCAAATTCCATAGTTAAACTAGTTAACTTATGTTTATAATGCTTCTTCTTAGTAAGTAAGCTTTTGTATTTAACTATAAGTTTACTAGCAACAGAGCTCTCATCATCATCATCATCATCATTATTATCATCATCATATTCACAATCACTAGAGGAGTTAGAAATAGATGGTACCTCTTTTTCATCTTCAAGAGCAATGAAGCAAAGGTTGGCCACTTCTTGTTGTTCCTCTTCCCTTTTGGATTTGGAGGAGTCATCCCAAGTAGCTTTGAAGGCCTTCTTCCTATCCTTTGCTCTTTTATTCTTGAACTTGAGTTTGGGGCACTCACTTCGAATGTGACTCAGTTTCTTGCATTCATAACAAGTAACTTCTTTAGTTTTCTTCTTACCTTCTCCTTCATACTTCTTGTTGAAGTCTTTTGTTCTTGAGGTATGTTATTTTCTCAAGAACTTCTTGAATTTTCTAGTGAGCATAGTAATCTCACTATCTTTATCACTAGAATCTTCAAGGTTTTCTTCTTCACTATCATTTTATGAAGCTTTTAGTGCAATACTCTTCTTCTTCTCTTCCTTCTCTTCTTGCTCTTCACCTCTTTGCTTTATTGTAAGCTCATGGGTGAGAAGTTTTCTAATAAGGATGTCGGTTAAAAGAGTAGCAAGGTCTTGAGCTTCCGTAATTGAAGTGACTCGAGATTCTCAATCCTTCTTAGGTAGGATTCTTAGAATCTTATTGTTTACTTCTTCCTTGGTGAAATGTTTACTAAGTTTCTTGAGGGTGGTGACAAGAGCATGAAGGCGATTTGTCATTTCGGTGATTGATTCTTGAAGCTTTATCTTGAAGAGTTCATGCTCATACATGTGGAGTTGAACCTTCCTACTTCTTACTTGAACATTTCCTTCATAATGATTTTCCAAGGTTTCCCATATTTCCTTGGCCAAAGTCTTCTCTTGACATAGAAGAGACTAGAGTGATCATAGCCTTTTTATTTTTATGATTCCCTTCTTATTGAATGGTGTTCCAATCATCTCTTGGAATTTCAGTAATCGTACCTCAATTATAGCTTTGGGTGGTTCCCAACCTTTTCGGACAATGTCCCAAAGTTTGATGGAGTCACAATCAAGATAGAGCTCCATTTTGAACTTCCAATGAGGATAATCACTACAATCAAAGAATGGTCTTAGAGAAGAAATATTTTGAGATTCACTCCCCATGATCTTATATTCGAGCAATAAAGTACCGAGAATTCAAGCTCTGATACCAAATGAAAATGCCCTAGAGGGGGGGTGAATAGGGCTATCGAACAAAAAATAAAACTTAAAAACAAATAAACAAAATGAAAGAATGTTGATAAGGAGGAATGATGAACACAAGAATTTAAGGAGTTCGGATTCTCAACAATCCTACATCTCCACCTAACTTATCCCTAAGTTAGGATTTTGAATCACCACAATCTATTCCCCTAAATTGATTTTTACAACTTAAGTTTTAGGCTTAACTCAAACCTTACACAAGTGTTTTCAAGGATCACACAAAAACCAAATTCCCAAGTGTTTTTACGGCTAAACACTTAAGCTAATTCCTTAGAATAAAATCTCACTTCCCTTTTCTTAATCCTCAGAAAATAGAAGAATAAGAATTTCTATTCTAATCACTCACCAACTCTCGTAAGAGTTATATAAGGATAAAAAGAATTTTGAGAGAATTTAGAGCTTTAATTGAATGCTTGAGAAAGTATAAATGAAAAACAAGTTTCTTAACCTCTAAATGATCTTCAGAGGTTGTATTTATAATTGAGCATTTCAATTATAGCTGTTAGAAATAATAATTTTGTTTCCAACAATTTCAAACTTCATTTAAATGAAATTTGGACTTTTAGGCTGTATTTTCTCTGGTCCCGGTCGTGACCACATTGATCCTTATCGGGATATTTAAAAATATATCTCTTATAGTCATTATATTTGAAGCCTGAGCTGGTCCCGGTTATGACCACAATAGTCTTGGTCATAACCATACTAATCCTGATCATGACATTGGCTCGGGATATGTTCTGAAATTTTTCTTCAATTTGGTGCAATTTTGGTCCCGGTCGGGACTTGCATGGTCCCGATCGGGATCATGACTTTTAGCCAATTAATAAGATCTAATCAGCCTAAGATTTCTTTTTAAAAGTTTTAGATATTTGTCTTAGCTTTCCATATCACTTTTAATCACCTCATTTGGACTTTTGTAGCTTAAGATATTGTTGAAATACTAAGAGCTACTCAAATCAAAATAAAAGTTTTATATGCTAATTTTAACTGAAGATTTGCAGAGCTAAATGAATTTGGATTTTGATAAGTAAGATCAATTCTGAAATCTTAAGATGTCTAATTCAAATTTAAAGAAGATCATTTTCTTATTATAATGCTCTAAGGATGTCAAAAACCTTCCTGAATCTCAGAGGTCAAATTCTTTGATAATTCTTCACTTTGACTTTCTAATTGAGTCCTAACTTATACAAACTTAAACAAAAAAAGTTAAATACTCAAAATTAAGTTTGTTAAGGTCAAAATCAAGATTGATCATTACTAAGGTCAACAGAAATCTTTTCTCGAATATCCATTCTCAACCCTTTTTCAAACCGTCTCTATTTTGCATCCTTTATAGCCATTTCTTCTAATGCATACTTTGATAACCGAGAGAATTGCATCTCATATTCTAATACTATCATATGTCCCTATTCTAAGCTCAAAAATTCTATTTTCTTTCGATCTCTGTACATTGGTGGTGTGAATTTATTTACAAATTATCTAAGGAAGTCATCCCAAGTCAACATCATAGGTCTGTTTTTACTTCCTGGAATTAAATCTCACTAATCCAGAGATAATTTTCTCAAAAATGATACACCATATTTCAACTTTTGCTCTGTTTTACAATCTAGCCTATCCAGCACCCTGTTTGTTTCCCATAACCATTCTTTTGTTACCTCTGGGTCAGTAGTTCCCTCAAATTCTGTAGCTCCTTATTTTCTCAGCCTGTCATAATTTTTATCTTTAGTCTCTGTTTCTCTAACCTCTGCCATTGGTTGCATTACTAACTATTGGACTAGTTGTACCTGATTAACTATCTATACCACTGGATGTATAATTCGCTGTAAAGACTCAAGAAATTGCTGCATTACTGGTGGTAATTCCTGAGTTGGTTGTGGTGGTGCATTTGTATGTTCAACCCCATGCACAGACTCAAACTCACTTGGGTCAACAACCTCCCTATTCATCCTATTCAAAATACAAACACTTAGTCTTAATTCTTAACATCTATATGTATAACATGTATATACATTCACATGTTTATCCCAAGGGATTCTAAACCATGCTCTGATACCACTAAATGTGACACCTGTTAAGGATGCCAAGCATACATTGTATGCATATGACTAACACTTGACATATTCATTAATGTCAAATTTTTAACTCACAATTCTATATATGTAACTCATATCACATACCAACAAGCTCACAGCTTCAAGCAGTTCATATCTTTCTTTATATTATGCATATACAATACGCTAGCCTTGATACAATATATGAAAATTCACTAAGCATGCAACATTCAAGAAAAACTTAGGATGACCTCCTGCTGACCCACCTGACATAATGCTAGTGTATCTGATGCAAATATTTCTTCAAGACCGACTAATTTCTTTTAATCCTAAAAAATAATGCTAAGGGGTGAGCCTACAACTCAGTAAATGAACAACATAATATCCTATGAAAATATAACACATCAAGCATATAATATTATCAATCAACAGTCCATTTGATAATTAAATTAATATTTTTTTAGCATGCACATACTTGTTATAGCATAATATTTTCTTCTGGACAGTAACGTACTTGTGAATCACATGTAATTCAAAACAATTTTTTTCAATAAATCATGGATCCCCATACGCACATAGCCCTGCCATAAATATTTTTTTTAATTTGTATTCCTTTTTTTCTCTTTTTTTTAGCCGTCTTATGACGTAAAAAAGGATTCCATATCGCACATAGTCCAGCCTCATTCACAAGTAGCATTGCCTCATCATATTCATTCAACCATATTTTTTATATTTACATATACATCTAGAATTCGCTGCACTGTCACATCACTTTATTCAACTTATCATCAACTAAATGCATCGCATATCACTCCATAAAGCAAATTAATATCCCCTCCATAATATATAAGAAAAGAATAATATACCAAAAATAAACCAAAATATACCATATTATAACCTGGCAGAATTAATAATACAAATTCAAAAATACACGAAAAATTTCACATTATGAATATCAAAGCCATATTTTCCAAATCATTAATATCACAAGTCTAGATTAATTTCAACTGATTTTACACTAATTGGATATGTATAGAAAGAGAAACATCAAAAACAATCCACCAATGTCAAACTATTAACCAAAACTAAGCAATAAAAAGTATTGCCTAAATTGGCCATCGAAACAAAAAAATTAAGCTTCATCTATTTCTATCAAATTTATAGATAAAATCTTTAAGTTTTTATAGGAATAAACATCACCCTATTTGGAGTTATAAAACTCCATATATGACTTCAACAAGAATTTTGTTCTCACCCAAACAGGACACCCGAATTCAACAACCATTATTCATATATACAATCTCATTCATATGTAAAATCTCATCTCAAAAACAATCAACCATCAACACAATAATCATAAATTAAAATCTATAAATTAGAACACACACATTTCTCTTATCCAATCAACTTAACAAATAAATTTATAATTATTTTATTTAAGTGTTATATTCACATAGAACATTAAATTATTCACTTACCTTTATTACTTCCTTCCTTTTGTTTGAATTTACATGTGTATCAGCCTCTTTTCCAATTTTTTTAGCTAAAATAGATAATAATTCACTTTCTTTAAACACCTAAAAATTAATGTCATTAAATTACCTAAGCATGTAAGGCTACCAACTATAACATATTTAATAGGGTGAATTTAAAAATTTTCCAAAAGTTTTATAAAATTAATCTCAAGATACAACTTTCTAGATCACTAACCCTATATGTCTAGAGTAACTTAAAATTGATTTTGTTTCAATTTTAGGTGTATAGAGGAAGAACCCTAAGAAATAGTCTATCATACTCAAATCATTTGATAGAATTTGAGTAATAAAAAGTTTAGCACCAAATGACCATCTAAATAGCAGAATTAGGTTGTCCTTATTTCTAAAAGTTTCATACTAAACATCTCAAGGTTTCTTTAGGCATAAATAGAACCTAATTTAGAGTTACAAAACTCAAGTTATAGATTAAACAATATTATTGTTTAATCAATTGCTTTAACCATATTCACCAATTCACCAATTGCTTTTAATTGAGATTTCATATTTTTCTAGGGTATTGCTTTTGCAATTTTTTCTCTTGAAAATATCTCTTTCGGTTGCTCTTGATTCTATATTTGTTTCGAAGTTGGGTTCTTTTTTATCTCAAAACCTCCGTCTTTTAAACTATTTCTTTCACCAACTAAACCCTTTGTTAAACCCTTTAACCGTTCATTTCTGCTTCTTTTGTCTGTTCTTTTGATGGACCACAAAATTGATTTCTCTTATTCAAATGAGATCAGCAATGGAAGCATCACTTATTGTATAAAAACCTTTTCAACTCCATACCACCCACCAAAACCCAGAAATCTCAGCTCTTCAATAGCTCTCAAAAAGTCTCAATTCCATCATTGAATCATCAGATTTTGACTTCTTTACTGAAGCCAAAATTATAATCTCAACCTCTAATGATGAGTAGTTCACCGATGAATTTTATCTGCTATAATTCCTTTCTTCAAGGCTGTGTTTTTTAGGTTATTTGAGTAAAGAGAAAGGAGCTGTCAAATTTGAATTGAAGGAGTTGACTAAGGATTATGATGTTGGGTTTGA
Source organism: Mallotus repandus (assembly GCA_949671775.1). Classification (NCBI taxonomy): domain Eukaryota; kingdom Viridiplantae; phylum Streptophyta; class Magnoliopsida; order Malpighiales; family Euphorbiaceae; genus Mallotus; species Mallotus repandus. The sequence continues at coordinate 9,409 of CATIWM010139571.1, forward strand.
TTCACTTGTCGCCTAAAGGTGTTTGCGTTTCTGTTGATGAAGATTGCTCTCACGTTGCTTATAGGCATGATGTTGATTTTATGGTTGAGCTTCTATATGTTGTTGATTTTAGAATATAAATACTCAATTCTTAAATCTGCATTTGATTGAAAAATGACAAAACAAAATAGAGTAAACCACAAGTTTGATATTTTCTCCTCACGTGGACTACTGACATCTCCTTAAGCAAAATCTCTAAATAAATCAAAAGGCTAACTTTCAAATTTTCTCCTCACGTGGGCTACAACTTAGATTAAGCAAAAATCAATCAATCAATAAATAAGAATGAATGTGGATCGCTGTTTGGTACCAACTCTCTCTTTGCACTTTAAAAAGTTTTTTACCAATTAAATACATGGAGCAACATTCCATGTTTACTCCTTTTTGGTTGTCAATTTTGCATATATTTTTTTTAATTTAGTATACTCTAAGTATATTGTACATTTCTGATACATTATATACTTAATAATAATAAATTTTCAATAAATTTTTTATATTAAAAAATGTTCCCTCAATAATTTTGTATTTTTTATATATTATATATTTAATAATTGAATATAATACTTTCAAAAAAATTAATAATTACAATAAAAAATAAAGTATTTTTCGTATATGGTTAATAATTACAACAGAGAATGAAGTATTTTCCGTAAATGATCCGTATCTGATTAGTATATGATCTGTATCTTATCAGATATAAGAAATTAAAGTTAATAATTTATACAAAATAAATTATTGATTTTATTCTTGACTTTTAATTTATGTTGATGCCCCATTAGAATAATTATTTTCCATATATGATTAATAATTAAAAAAAAAATTAATAATTACAATAAAGAATGAAACAGTTCCTACACTTGTGGAATTTATTATTATTATTATTAAACAAAAAAATTGTAAAATTTGAAATTTAAATTCTTAAGTGTCATATAATGAATATTTTCCCATTGAATGAATTAAATTAGCAATAATCTTTCTATTTTTATTATTTACAATTTATAGGTAAAGATTTAAGTATAGTAGTAATGAATGTTTTGTAATAAATACATAATAATTGCATAACAAAATCAAAAATCTCATATACATTCTTCAAACCCAAAAAAAAAACTAAAATAGAAAAAATGAATTGAAAATAAAAAATAAACCAAAAGGATACAAAATTATAGCATATTAACATTTTCTAATGCGTCATCAACAAAACAAAATTCAAAGAAAATCACAATAATAAACTATGGAATATTTAGACAAAAAATAAAGATTTCATAAATACAATAAAAATACAAAAGAAACTCTATGATACAACTAATAAAAAGAAAAAAGTATCATAAACTAAAACAAAACTAAAACGATACCAAATTATAAATGCAACATAAAATGGCAGCATCCTCTTACGACTCAACAACACCAAAAAATTAAAAACATATTAATTTTTTAAACAATTTCTATTACAATAATTACAACCCACTTAACTCCAAAGAAAATGTTTAGCTTTAAGTTATAGTATATTTTTTGTATACTTTTCATTTATTTTCAGTTTCCTATACAATAAGAAAAGGAGAATTTAAGATATAGGTAGGTATGTGCTTCTTTTTCTATGGAGGAGGATTGACAAAATCATTTTCAGCATCCCGCGAATACAAAATTAAATCAGAAACCAAAAATTAACAAAAAATAAATTACAAAAAACTAATAACAATATATACCACATCAACACCCTTCACATTTTGTCCATCAAGACCACCAGAACGAGTAAAAATAGAAACATAACCAACATTTTCAACACCCTATTCAATAAAAAATTCAATTATTACAATGGATAATAGAGTATTTTTCATATATGATCCGTTTATGATCAGTATATGATCCATATATAATTCTTATATAATCAGTATGTGATTAGTATACTGATTTCTTACACTTTTATTAAGTTTAGTAAGGAAAAAATGAACAATACTAAACAATCTCATTATATTTAATTAAATAATAATAATAATAATAATAATAGTCCCACAACTGCTATGTTAGTGATTTTGTTCATGATGACTTGAATATAAATTTCAAATGCATGAAACTTGAAATATTTTTCGTTTATTTATGTGTTATTATTTGTATATTTAAGTTTATTTTTTGTGTATGAAACAAATAGCATAATATTTGACAAATATATATATAAATATACAAATTTATATTTCTAAAAATGTTTCTAGGATCATAAAACAAAAAAGTACATATCTAAAAATTTAATTGCTTATTAAAAA